>PVIJ01004012.1:0-124611 GCA_004024925.1 Scalopus aquaticus | reverse complement strand
GAGGGATGAGTCTTTCAAGATTTTGCTGAGATGTATGTCATGTAGAGTTTTGCCTATATTTTCTTCTATACATTTTATGGTTTCAGGTCTTACATCCAGGTCTTTTATCCATTTTGAGTTGACTTTTGTGCAGGGTGTGAGGTAGTAGTCTAGCTTCATTTTTTTGCATGTGGCTGTCCAGTTTTCCCAGCACCATTTAACAGACAGAAAGACCAATGGAACCGAATAGAATACCCAGAATTAAAGCCACATATCTATGAACAACTAATCTTAGACAAAGGAGCAATGAAAATGCAGTGGGAAAAGGACAGTCTATCAAAGTTCTTATTGCCAAAAAAATGTCTCTACCCCTTGGTAACTAACATGCACATTATTAAACTTTTGACTATGGCACTATCAGTAGTCATATTATTCAACAATCAGCATACTACTGTTTTTAGCATGCAGGAGCAAATTTACACAGGTATGCTAAAAATACAGATATCTATCTAGGATGACAAAGAAATGGAAGGCAATTGAATCTGTCTACCCCACACTGGACATGTTGAGAAACCCAGATTCTGTCAACAGTTGTTTAGTGGCAGTCCTGAAATAGATAGAGAGGGCAGTGGGTGGGGAAATAGAAGATGGGGCAGTATCTCAAAGCAAAAGGCACGCATTTTACTTTCTTTTGGGGAGTAAAGTTGATTCATGTCCCCAGTGGTACTGGTCTTGGGCAAAGTCACCTCATAGGTTCTAATAATTGTGGTGAGTCAGGACAGCACTGCTCTGAGTCAGCTCCCCATCTAACTGTGGACACTATGGCGGTACCAACTCTGACAGAGGAATGTGAGAAACCAGAGGCAACAATTATCTTGAGCAAAGCTCATGGAGAAGAGTCACTCAATAGTGTATACATCAAACTTAAGGGATGTTGGGGGAACATGTTGAGCATTTCTCTAATCTCAGGGCTCTTCTGGACAACAGCTGGAACCTAGGATGAGCAGAGGTAAGACTAGCCATTGGTCAAGTTGGCTCTCTCCGTACAGAAAAGAAAAGAATTTTTAAAAGGTTTATGTGTTAGGGTAGCATAGAAAATTAGACAGAGTTCCTCTCCTGTTAAAACTCACATTCGAATGGATGACACAGGCAAAAGAAAAAAAAAAGCAAGAAAAGAAAAACAGCAAATTCCTAGTTTACTAAAAATGACTGCCAAAAAAAAAAAGGGGGGATTAGAGAACACTAGAAAATATATTTTAGTTGGGATCATTCAAAATGATTTCATTGAGCAGATGACAAGTAAATTAAGTACGGAACATAGGATGAGCTTCTGAGGCACTGAAGTAAGAGAGAGCTTGACCCAGGTATGAACAGAAAAAGAAGATGGTTAAAGGAATAGAAAGGAAAGGAAGAGCACTGCCTCAAGACTGGAAGGAGACACAGGAGCACAAGTCTTGAAGAGATTTGGAATCACACAAAATTAAAAAAAAAAAAAGTTCCCACATGTATACCATGATCATTTTTACATTTATAGGTATTTTGCACTCCATTTATAAATGAATAATTTTGTGAGACCCCAGAGGGGACCAAGGAAGTAGGAAGTGGGAGGACAGTGGAACTGTTGTCATCCAAGAGAAATGATGGACTTAGGACCAATGCAGAGGAAGCTGGGACAGAATTGCCTGGTAGGTTAGATGTGGCAGGGTGAGAAAGAGGACCCTCTAAGAACAAGAACTGACTTTTCTTAAGACCCAAAGGTGGGACATGAGGGGAAGGGTGAAAAGATTGTAAGGAAAGTTATGAATTTCAATTTACATGTCTAAATAGGATTGCTTATGGAATTCCAAAGGAAGGACAGTAGTAAAAATACTTTTTGTTTAAGTCCCTTTGAATTTTCATTGCTGATGGCCTTGAAAAGCTATTTTTTTTTCCACTGTCACTCATTCACACAATAATTCGTGCATTCTAGAAGGTATATTATTCAGGACATGGAGCCAAGGGCTGTGAGGGTGTGACATTGGCCAAGTCCACTTAGAGGTTAGACCACATGAGGAGGGAGGATGCTTACCCCAGCAACGGAGGGGGCTCCAGTGCGTTGACTCTGAACTCAGTATTTCTTTGACCAGTAACTGACTTGGGTCCTTTGCTTAATGTCATGGCCCTCATCTCCAAAGATACAGACCCAAACACCTTGGTTCATGGCATTTAGGATATGTTAATATGAAATACTTAAGAGAATATGAAATTGAAATACATAGTCAGTTCTTTATAAATCAGTGTTGCTTGTACTAATATCTGGTTAAATTAAATTTAGGGTGTGACAAATAATCATAGACTCTAGAAACCTGGAAATTACTAGAAAGAGTGATCCAGATAGTGAAACTTCTCCAAGCGTATCATCTCTTTGGACCCAGAAGAGACTGGATGTTCAGCTTTGGGTAAAGAAAGTCTTAGGGATACTTCATAGCTGTATAAAGTGAAGTTCTACAATAACCAAGACTAGATTCTCTCATTCTAAAAGCAAAATGAAAACACCTGGATGGTTTCCTTTATTGGTAAGTGAGGTTCACAGTAGGGCGAGTTCAAGCAGAACCTAAATAATATTTAAGTGAGGGTAAAGGGGAGGGACAAGTTCTCACGTTAGGAAAGGCTGAGGAGGATGAGCTCCTGGTTCTTTTACTTTAATCCCAGTGCTGCTTCTATCGAGAAAATTATAATCTATAGAATATTAAAAATATAGGAGAAAATGAACTGCCATGCAAAGCAGCAAAGGGTAAGGTGTTTTAGAGATTTTTGTTTCAAGTACAACCAAAGTCCTTTTGTAGTAATTCTTACCAAAAAATTCAATATGCTATATGTGATCCCTAGTGGTAAAATCTGGCCTATGCCAGATATTTGGTCCTTTTTACAATGTGATTTAATGTTTCAGTATTGTCTGTCTGACTTTTATATTCAAGAAGGCTTAGCATTATGCTAACAATTTAGCCAGCATATTCTCTGAATTTAATATGTGATCTGACACATGATTTTGGCCCCTTCCAGTTGCTAAGGGGGACTCCTGAAAGTGCATAAGCATAATTAAATATATATTAAAGTCATAACTAAGCAGCTTATAAGTGAAATCACAATGACATCAAGATAATTCAGGATGTATGGCCTTTCTCTCTTTAACTTTATATCTGGTGACAGACAAACTGTATGAATGAATCAAGTTGGGATGTGTTTCCAACTTGGATACGAATTATGAACTAAGTTTCCTGTCAATTGCGCAGAAGGCTTCCCCAATTCCACGCTGCAGCAACTTACAAGAGGACCAACTTATAATGAAGTCCCTGTGCTGCCGCCTCTTGTCCTCTAGGAATTCAGATCCTGGACAGAGGCCATTATCTTCCTGAACTATCACCCACTATTTGGAAGAGAAGGTTCAGGGCACATGAATAATGCCACGCTAGACAGGGAGCGTCTGTGCTCCTCAGCTTACCAATTCCCATATGCCTCCCTGCCTACCTGTTGTGGCAGGACTGCAGCAAGAAGCCAATTATTTCAGAAAGCTTTTGTTTTGCAGTAAGGCAGGTTCGCTGACTGCTGCACATTAATTCCTGGCTGTAGATATATAATGGCCACCTGGTTAGTCTTGCCTGCAAATGTCAGCCTGTAGCAAAACAACTCTAATCCACAGAATCTACCACTATTAAGCAGAAAAGATATTAAGGCTCATGGTGGACGTGATTTGAGAATAAAAGTGATTTCACCTACTAGAAAGCTTCATAATAAGACTGACGTGTTTCCATGAGAAGAAGTGTCTCGTATCGTGAGATTTCCAGCAACAGACAGACATCAATGTCAAAGTTCCAGGTGGGGTCTCCATGATAGAAGAAGAAGGGCCTCTGTTCAAATTTCATCTATTCCTTACAGACCATCAGGAGTGCTCGTGGCTAGTTTGGAAATATTTGTTTATGTTATAAATGCTCCAGCTTGTTTTAAGCCACTAAATCTATGAGTTTTCAATCAGGAAAACTAAAAGCACACTTTTTAAAAGCACACCATTTTTTTTTTCAACTCATGGAATACAATATAGCAAGTTAATGAAACAGTGGAGTAGGGATGGGACGGACAAAAAGAAGCCACTGAGGTAACACAGAAGCAGACACTGTAGGGAGTAACTTGTGTCTCTAGTCCCAGGAAAAGCTTTTAGGGATATTTGAACCTAGACCGTTGGAGACACTCATCGCTACAACCAGATTTCTGAGGAGGCAGCACTGCCCAGCTGCTGTCTCAGAGATGCAGACAGGGCAGTGCAGGGATACCGGCCTCTTAGAAATTGCTGGAATCTCTGAGGAGACACCATGGCACTGGGTCCTGGAAATGGAGATAAAAAGAAAGCATCAAATTGGAATGAGCTGCATACAGGAACCAGTGTTTGCAAAGAAGCATCTTTGAAGAAAATAAAAAATCAAAACTCCTTGCAGCTCTTGGAGATTAGGACAGTGAGTTTGGAGCTGAGAGACAATAATTTGATAACCAGCACAGTCCAATGTTAAATTTTCTCTGAACTTCATGCAGCAGGACTTTGGACTCTTCTGAAATAGATACTTCACTTTGCTCATGTGGAAAACAGGCAGAGAAAAGTGATGCCCTGGATCCAAGGATTCAAACCTTGAGCCTCCCTCTCCTGACACCAGCCTATAGCTCTTCCTCTCACCCAGCTTCTTTTCAGAAGCCCTTTGTTTGGTGGGAAGGCATGTGAAGAGTCAGGAAGAAACAATTCACCTTGTAATTTGCAAGCAGATGTCAAGTCCCTAAAGCCTTCTACCTACTCTTTTTCTTACCAGTCCTCCATTCATTAATCTAGAAACTTCCATCTTGCAAACACTCAGTAAATACTTGCTTTCTCATCTGAAAAATTAAAAAAGGATTCTGAAATGGTTATCCGAGTGCTGGCCTAGCTGTCCCCACCTGGGTTGTGGAGGCAGCAGGGCTGAGTGCTTCCTGACCATTCAATTTGATAAGTAGTGAACTTGGGTCTCTAACACTGCAGCCACTTACATGAATCACTTAACAAGTACATGAGAGGGAGATGGAGAGTAAATAGCCTATCAGAGGATCAATCCATACATTTAGTTCTCATGCCATTGTACTAAAATTTTTCTTTTGTTTTTGACATTCTATTTAAAAAGTCTATTAAATCATAATGCTCAAAGTAGAGAAAAATATCCCTCTGTGATTTTGTGTAAAATACGGAAAAAGTACAAAAGGTGTTTAGAATGTCTAGCTGTTTTTGTTTTTTCCCTTTCCTTTTTTTTGGTAGAGTATTATATCAAAATGTTTAGAGGTATTAAGAAGAATTTACCAGAAACAACAATATGACACATTGGAAAAGAAGCATGTGAATTCAATAACAAGGACAGTTTTGTTATTTTAATCTGTTAGTCTTTTCCTTCAGGTTAGTACTATTTACATATTCACTAATTTTACAATGGAGACCTTTTAAACATATCAATAGGTCAATAAATCCATGCTGTTAATGGGGTGGTGCTTAACTCAGTCTTTATGGGAGGGTTTCTTTGCATGGTGTATTATATTGCTATAAATGCTGCTACTGAAGAGATTTATACCTATTGATTGGTGCTTTCAGTATGTTGATCAAACAAATAAGAGAGCTTTGTAGACTTGGGTACAATCAGAATCTATTCAAATTAAAGAATTAGATGGGATGGGATTTCTGATTTCCTGAGATACAAACCACTTCCCTTGCTGTTTGTTTTTTTTTTCCCCCCTCTCATGCTTGCTGGGGTGTTGTTTCTTATTGCTGGGTCTTTGTCTCACTTTCTCATCCACTAGGAATATTACCACCACACTTTTGACCTAACCACAAATCCACCCTTTCCTGAAGCTTCAGCTCATAGCCCAGTTCCATCATAGTGTCTTCCCACATAATCTACAGTTTACCATACTTCAACATTTTTTTCCAGTTTAGAAATCCTTAAAAATGATAGACTTTGCTTTTCATTGTTACTGTTCTATCAAGACTCTTCAATGCGTCTTGCTCCTGGGCCATAAGGTGCTGGATAAGAGCTTCACCCCATCTCTACAGTCCACTTCCCATCATGTCCCTTACCAGGTGGTAAGAACCAGACACTGGTAGTAAGAACCAAACAGATCCTGAAGTCTTCCTTACTTTGAATCTCCAGGGTGCATTTTCATGACATGGATGGCTTTTTACTTTTGGTTAGCAATTAACAAATTTTAAAGCTGTTCTACAAATATTGTTTCTCTGAAGAATATGGGAACCATAAGAGCTAGTTAATATCATTTCCTTATCATTAAATAAAGAGACTGAGACTGAGATTGGTTCATGGACTATTCCAGAATAAAAGTGAGCAAATGAAGAGCCAGGACTAAATAATAGAGCCCCTAAAAATAAGTCCAGAGGTCTTTTGGTAATAAATGTTATCTCTTCATCCTTTATCCCAGCAGAAATTCTTTGAATCAACTCTAAGTGAAAAATGGGGTGGGGCAATTATAATCAAAGTGTGGTATTAGAGACTATTTTCATTAGAGTATTTTGGATTTTAGTTTGTTTAAAATTCAGAAAGCCCCACTACGAACAGATGATTCAGATTTGGTTTAGGGCCTCAGAATTTTAAGAAAGATTTTTTTTCAAAATTTACCAATATAGAAAACAATTGAGACTCACTTTATGGATAGTTATAATGTCTCCTTATGAGTCCCAAGAATGAAAGAATACTCTTCTTTGCAAATCTATCACTTAGAACAAATTTCGTGAATTTTCAGCTTCTTAATATTCCACATCTTCCATCAATTGCAAGTGTCACTTTTATGGAGTGGATATAAAATAGATATAAAACCTCCCTAAAACATCTATCAATCATTTAACTGTGGGTGTCAACCCCTGGAGTATGTTTAAAGGTGAGAGATTGGGGCAGGGAACCACATTTGGCAGTATATTCTATTTTGCGAATGCCAATGATAGGGAAAGGACGTCATTGTCAAAACACATATTCATTTTTATTGGACACTGTTCTCTGTTTTCTCTTATTATATATCTGTACAAAGGCAATTTGGGACAACATTTACAATGCTACTAGAGATACTGAGACAAGAGTAGTCCTCTCTGAGAATAAGTTCAGAGAACTTTCTGCCTCCATCATGGAAGCTTGAGTCTTCCGTTCTAATGGAAGGAGCTTGAGGATGAATGATATGAGCGCAGACAGAACAGATTGAGTTCAGGGTAGTTCCCTGCAATGCAAAGGGAAGATGAGACCAGGAGAAAGAAAGAACAAAACAATAACAGGGGTCTTTGTACATCTGAATATCTCAGTATGGGGTAATCAATAACACCAATCCTCTAATCGAATATGTTTATGATATCTCTAATATGCCATCTTTCCATATATCTACATATTATACATACATATATACATACACACAACAAATTGAGTGTAATTTCATGTTTATTTCAAAATTTTTAGTTCATTTAGCAACTATTAACTGAATTCCTATAAAGAGCCCAGAAATGTACAATTTGTTTCATGTTTAGCCCATTTCCCTTAGTTTATTTCCCCTTTCCTGTTTTGTTTCTGAATCGTATGACATGCTATGTGGACTAAAGTAGGTTGTATTGGACTAAATAACTCATTCTAGTTCCAATCATGTGTACAATGCTTATTATTTGGGAGGGTTCCACCCACTAACAACTCTGGCTTCAGAATATATTGTTTTCAGAGCTCTTCTGACATCACTCAGGCATGGTGATTGTACACAAACAAATATGTCTGGGCTTGATAAGGCTAAATTGCATATAAGCTCAAGTTCTTCTTTGCTATTATGTTTAAACAAAAATAACCATGTTATTTCCGGATCCAGTCAGACCACATGAAAAGCTACCAGCTCTTGCCAAATAGCAAAGGACAGATTGGTAAGAACAGAGGGGAAAAAAGACAAAACTTATTTTCCTTCTTAGAACAAATGAAGCGAAGAGTCCAATTGGAAGGCTGGAAGCATTGTCTGATGGCCTGGGCTGGGGCTGAAGCCAGTTTTCTCCTGCCTTGATTCCCTGCACTCAGAAAACAGCCCTCACTAAAGCAGACAATACTGACTGTATTGGTTAGGGTTCTAACACACACACACACACACACACTCATATATATATATATATATATATACACACACACACACACGTAAATATAAAATATACACACACACACACACACACATATATATATATATATATATATATATATATATATATAGAGAGAGAGAGAGAGAGAGAGATTTATTATAAGGAAATGGCTCACATGATTATAGAGATTGGTAAGTCCTCAAGATTTTCAGTCGGCAAGCTGAAGATCAGGAGGGTGGATGGTGCAGTTCTATTTTGAGTCTGAAAGCCTGAGAACCAGAAGAGCCAGTGAATGAATTCCACTCTGAAAGCCAACAGGCTTGAAACCAAGGAAGAACCAATGTTTTAGTCTGACTGCAAAGGCCAGAAAAGAACAACATTCCAGCTCATACAGTCAGGCAGGGCAAGTTTTCTCTTAATCCAGTTTTTTGGTTCTGTTCAAGTTTTCAGTTCATTGGGTGAGGCCTCCACACATTGTTGGCGAAAGTCTATTTTACTTGATCTAGAGATGATTCAAATGTTAATCTCATCCCCAACACCCTTATACACACAGAGAATAATGTTAGGCTAAACATCTGGGCACCCCCTGGCCTCATCAAGTTGATCATAAGGTTTGACTACTGTATCTATTACATTGACCTTGGAATCAAGTTTTCATGTAGTCTGAAGACTGAAATTCAGAAATCCTGAATTTCTACTTAACACAGGCTTCACTTCATCTACTTTCTTGAAGGAGTGTTGGGCAGATTCTGCACATGCACCTCAAATTATACTCCCCAAGTGGGTCCCTCTGTTGTTGGAAATTTCGACTGAGGGATTTTTAGTTTCTAGTCTGGTTCCTTTAATATGTCTACACCTTTGATCAAGTCTTCATTTGGTCTGGAATACTTCCCCAAATGGATCTTCCCTTCTGAGTCTTATGTTGTCAAGAAGACACCAAGGCCTTTCCCTTCAAGGAGAGCATCTTTATAAGAAAGGGCTAGTAATCGCAGTTCAGGGGAAAGGGAATTAAGTGTCCAAATATGTGCACATCACTGATGGATGAGAGCAGAAGTCATATTGATCACAGTTCCTACTCCTGTTTCTTGCTAGAAGCCACTGACTAGAAGGGATCAGCCATGCTGTGGGTGAGCCCCTCTGCCTACCTCATATTGCATCAGATGACGTAAGATAACATGAATTCTAAGCACAGATGATCACAGCACAGAGGTAGAGACAGAGGGAGGACATGTTCCAAATGCAGTGGCAGGTGCTAGGCAGTCCATGAGAAACAAGGAATTGGCTAAAGGGAAGCACAGGAAGAATTCCTCAGAGGAAGCAACCCTCAGGAAGGGGCTTCCTGTTCTGATCTTTAAAGGATAAGTGTTATTTATTTTTTTCCAAAGGAGAGCTAAGAGCTCCTAGGCATGGGGGAGGGGTTCTAGTTAAGGAACCATGGTAGGGAGGAGCAATCTATATAGGAATCCATGAGTAGTCCTACTCACTGAGATGTAGGCTTCTGAGTTTCTGATGGAAATTTCCTGATAATTAGAAAACGT
The DNA here is from genome assembly GCA_004024925.1 of Scalopus aquaticus. Classification (NCBI taxonomy): domain Eukaryota; kingdom Metazoa; phylum Chordata; class Mammalia; order Eulipotyphla; family Talpidae; genus Scalopus; species Scalopus aquaticus. The sequence continues at coordinate 114,951 of PVIJ01004012.1, read as the reverse complement.
CTTAGGTCCAGATATAATTGAGCACCATAAGATTAGCAGAAAATCCTGAAAATGTGTGCTGGCTCTAGGGATTTAAGGTTTTTATTTACCCAAACTGTAGGAGCTGTTCAGACAAATATGAAACTTGTTTTCACACAGCACCCCCCCGCCCCCGCAATGGGCTTCATCAAGTCCCCAGTGACTACCTCTTGGGATAAAGAGAAATTTCAGTCTCTTTCTCCACCATAATTTTATGCTCCAGCTTCCAAAAATGGGGGCAATTAATGTTGCTACTGATAATTATTCCTGTGTGGGTCCAGGCCCCTGGAATGAAAACTCTCACTGGATACCTCAGAGCTGTATGTGGACTTGCAGTTAAGAGCTGCTGGAAAAATAGATAAATGAATGAATGAATTAATTAATTAAAAATTACATAAAGAGGTTGCTCAGTGATAGTACCTTAGAAAATCTTTAGACTCAGAAAAATTATATTCACTTTATGTTTTAGTTTATTTAAAAATAGTTGGACGCATAACGTGCCCCAGCGTGGGCCAGCTACAGGCAGGAGAGTGGAGACAAACAAAAAAATCAAACAAGAATAAGAAGCAGTTGAGTCTGGCTCCAGGGAAAGAGGAGTCCTGTTTGGAGTATGAGTTAGTGATAACCGTGCATTGCCTGCAGAGGGTAGTTGTTCAAAAAGCCTTTGTTGAATAAGTCACTGAATACATTGAATACAACCGATGCAAGGGAGGGTGAAACAATTGCAAAGATTAAAAAGAAAATCCACAGCAAATTATTTAACACCATAATGTTAACATTCCCACCCACTCAAGCTCCTATTTATCCTGGCATTGGTTCTCCTTTATTATATGAACTTTAAGAAAGCAAAATATTGTGCACATCCTTCCTGCTCTCCACTGTAGAAAGTCCATGCATGCAGCTTTCACTATGAGAAATAGATAAGTACAATTAGTTTGTACCTCACGTCTAGTTATCACTCAGCAGAGCGAGCTGCTGAAGCTTTACATTTTCACGTAACACTCCTGTACATATCTCCTTTTTTAATTATTTCTACAGGTTTTAATTTGTAAACTGTCATGTGAGATTTGGGGTTGCATTTTGCCAGAATAACTGATATGATTGCAGGAGCAAATTACAGCTTTACCTGAAGCTTTTTTCAGACAAAAAAATTATTATGTATTTCTAGTGTTGTGAAGAAAACTCTCTAGACAAGCTTCTAAGCAAACACAACAATTCTGGTCTCCTGAAAATTGATATATTCAATTAAATGTTCACAATCTGGTTAGCTTTCAATAAATACCATTTCAAACCATAAGGCTCACTGTTACAAGCATGACACCAGGTAATGAAGCTTGTATCATCGTTGCTTTCAAGATTTCCATCCAGTAATATGCAGCTTCTAAACTCTTATCTTGGAGCTCAGAAAGCAATTTGACTCACATTAGAGGCCTCTTGCAATAAATATCATCATTATTTTAACTTGATACTCCATGTAGTGAAACCTTTTAATTCAGGTCCCACTGAATTGAAAAGAGGTGGGATTGAAATTTGATTTTAAAACAAAATTCCATTTTTTTTAATAGAGAGATTGAAGGGTGTGACATTGTTATAGAGGGCATGCCTAAAAGCACAAAGGAACAGACTATTTTAAGAAATATTTGCAGTTAATAACTCTGAAGACCCTAACAGTCACAACACATGTAAAGTTAAAAATTACTTAGTAATAATTATGAATAGATTTGCTATAAGCACTAAATGGAAATACAAGCATATAAATAGGGGTACACATTGTGTATACATGTATGTGTATATGTGTGCATATAAATGTATCTCCTTGTACTCGTATATATTTGATGGTTTCAGATGTCTTTTAGCTGATCAATATCCTATTACTAAATGATACTAATGATCTGTTTGTCAGAAAGATTAAAGTCCAGTTATCATAAGTACTTGAAAGTAATAGAATTGAATCAAAATGCTCATGATTCTGACTTCATTAATTCACAATGTCTTGCCCTCTAACGAGAGTGAATTGATGTTTTCATTCTAGTGTATTTAATCAAATACTGGAGGAGCAGGAAGGAGGAGACGGTGGAGGAAAAAGGAGTGCAGGCAACTTTTACTTAATATTTTAAGTGAGAAGTCACAGCTGTCAATTCTCATTGACATTTTCCCATAGTCTGCTTAATTAATGCCTTTATTGCCATAAACTGTGTCTGTTTCTGCTTGTTAAGTAAAAACTGGCAGAGAAAGCCACTGAATCTAAAATTTTACCTCCCCCGAGAAGCTGTTTAGCAGCATGTATAGTAGCTCTCTTGTCTGATCATGGTCTGGTAAGCATTTGAGCCTACCTATTCTAGGGAAGGTCGTATGAAGCAACTTGAATTTCATATGTGCAACTGGCACCTAAAAGTGTTCATTAGAAAGGTCAAGAAGGACTGTGGGTCAATTTCATTGTCATTTTAACAAGGCATCTCTTGCAACAGGATGGTGGGAAGAATGGTTGGAATGTAGGATCACTTGGCATAGTAATTTTTAATGGTCTGCAAGAAAACTGGTGGACTGATTGAGGGGTGGGTATTGAGGATGGTGGTGAGGAAATACAGACTAACAGCCATTACTAACAAGGTTATCCTTCAATGGCTACTACTTGTGTTGTTTTTTAAGTGTTCTATCTTCAGCCGTAACATAGGCATACAATACCTTAGCCATATGCGGAAAAAGGAAGAAGATCTGCACAAAATTGCCAGGACTGCCTAATCCCTCTTTTCCAGCAAGATTTCAGTGTGATCCAGGAAGCAAGTTCAAGTACAGCTTTCACTGAGTAGTATTTTCTAGAAACTGCCTGCATTATGTAATTCCTTATCAAGCAACAATGACCAGAAAATATAGGCATTAAATTAGGGACTGATTTTTATTAGAATATTAAACACACATACTCTCTCTCACACACACACGTATGTGTATATATATATATTCTAATATATTCAAATATATATAAGCATGTTTGTGTTCTTTATTATAATAAAAATTAAAATTAGAGAATAAAATCATTATAGAAATTCATTGGAAGGACACTAGAATCAGGAGGAGCTTCACTTAGGAGCCGAGATTTGAATTATTATAGCTCTTAATATGCTTAAATGTGGGGAGCAGTCTTTTGAATAAAGGTGGGTCCCACAAACAAAGTCAGTGGGGGGCAGAGAAGAAAGCAGAATTTTGGAATTGGGCACATCTGAGCTTGAAATCCGGCACTGCTGTCTGGCACTTACTGTGAACAGCAAATCCGTGAATGGACATGGGTCCACGATATCCTGACTATGGTTGCACATAGAACACCCACACCAGGGAAAGGAAAATGTGGGCTGGTCCTTTCAACAGGTTGGTAAATCCATGAACAGAGGAGAAAGAGGCAGGAGAATGTGTAATTATAATATATGTACTTTTCAGTATGTAGATTATATTTCAATGGAAAGATGGGGGAAAAAAGGACCCCGGTGAGGATGATAAATTACATGGTCTCTCAGAAAAGCAGAGGCCGACACTTACAGATCACCATATAGTTCAGTACTTAATGGAATAGGCTAATTCTCCTAACAAGCCAGCACATTCTCCCACTGTTTCTAATCTTCTCATATGCCCTATAATATCCATTATCGCTCAAAATATAGTCTATTAGCAGAGTTCAATAAATGCCTATTGAATTGAATTTTACTAGTTCAAAAAAATAAAAATAAAAAAAAACTAAGAAAGATAGTAAGGTAGAAATATAATAAGAACAAATTAATTTACACATTTAACCAAGGAGCTTCTTTTCATAGTGTTGAATTCTGGATTTTGCTAACATGTCCATGTGGCCACGATTTGCTTCTTATTCCATCCGTGTCCCCCTGCTACATAGCAACAGTAGAAATGTCTCAAAAAAAAGTGCATTCTGTGAGTTTTCAATGACTTACTTGCTCACTCATCTCATTATCTGGCAGGCCGTTTGTCTTTCTTTTTTTCTCCCATCTAACAAATGTAAAACCTCCAGGGTTTTCTATACATATCCTTTTTGAAAATGTTTGTTTCTGTTTGTATGTGGGTGTGTGTTTCTCTAAAATATAGCCAGAACCCATTAGAATATGCTATCAGAGTCAGTGGTAGGATTTTGTGTCATTTCCCTTCCGACTTGAAAAATAGCATTTTGAAAAAAATATTTTTCATACACGACATTTTTCTCCCTATTCACTTTGATAGCACCACCTGCTTCGGGAAATATATATTTTCCACAAACCACTCAAATGAACTAATCCATTTTCACTATGTGTCCTTTTTGGCAAAATATCTACAGAATTTGCTTTCATAAAGATAAATTCTGTTGCTTTGCTTCCGTCTTTTTTTTTTTTCTTTCTCTCTTTATGAAAGGAAAGTGATTCCTTGTTTTCTCCCTTGTGGGGAAATGCATACAGAAATTAAATTCTAGAAGCAATTAAAACTAACGAGTGCGCCACTGATTTTGGACAAATTTATTTTAATCTCAGTTTCTTATTTTTCTCATTTGAGAATGAGAAATTTCTCATTTTTCAAAATGAGAATTTTGGAACAAAATGTCTCTCAAGTTTTACTTGCTAATGATTCTGTGATTCATGTCCATATTTCGTCCAGAGTTAGTGGTAGATGTAATGTGTAACTCCTGGTGTTCTAATACTGGTAGTGTTAGGTATCCAGGATTTATAGAATTGATGGTTACTATCAAATTTGGTAATAGTTTTCTCATGTGGAAAAAAAAAAAAGAGTTTTGAGTCATCTTAGAAATTAACTGTGCCCTAATCCAGGGTGAGACCCAGGGAAGGAAGGAAGGGTAGGGAGCTCACATAGACTTGCTTTGTACATACTATTAAGAGAGCTAGCCTCCCCAACCTTCTACCCAAGATCTTCTGTGGTGGGGATATACAGATAGTTCTCAGTGAACCTGCTCCCTAGTCTGGGTTTTCAGAAAGGATGGTTTGCCCAGGTTTTTTTCTGGTTGAAGTGACAGGATGTGAAAATAAAGAGAGACATGTATCCCATATGGACCTAGGACCTAATGTCTCCACACTTGAAACCCTACTGTTGGTTTTTGTTTGGTTTGGGTTTTGTTTAGAGATCTCCTTTTACCTGTTTGAAATGTAGGAAGATTCACCCCAATGAAACTGGTATAGATAAGCATGCACATATATACATATATATATACACATATATATATGTATATATATATATATATATATATATATATATACACGTGTGTGTGTATCCATGCATGTATAAACATACACAAATTTGAGTGTTACATCTTTTGACAAAGATAGCTAGAATAGATACCTTCTTGGGCATAGAATGAAGACTGTAAGATTAAGACTGATCTAGGCTAGATCATATTACATTAGAGACATTTGTTTTCGGCACCATCTTGTATAAAAGAGTTTAGCATCTTGATGATTTTAATTCTGGAAGCCTAACCAATGCTTTGAAAATGTTTTGAGTGCTCATCTTTAATTCTAACTTACATCCTGCTGGTTATTTCCTGCTGTTGTGACATTGTCTGTACAACCTCTGATGGTATTCCAGTTCCCACGGGAGTATGATGGGGAGGGGAGGAATGAGCGGAGGAGAGGGGCAGAAAAATGTTCATCAAGTATTCATATAGTGCAGGTATTTGTAGGCACCACTATGTTAAAATATTACTATCTCTGGAAGAAGACCTTATCGTTAAACATACTTTAGGAACTGAAAACTATGAACAGTTAAATAACAAATGACCTAGGCAAGGTCACATAACAGCTAAATATCAGACCTGGGATTCAAATAGTGGCAGTTTGACTACAAAACCTAGGTTTTAACACTTCTTAAAGTAATTCTTTTTTCTTCTTCCTAAGTCCAGTTGAGTGTCAGGGAGAGTGACTTCTAATCAGACTTTCAAGGCTAATTTCAGCATGCATGCCATGAATTCCTTCATCGGACAACTTCACTCAGAATTCTTGGCAGTCTGTGGAGCAGGGACCAGCTGTGGCACCACACAACTGTTCAGTGATGGGGCTGTATTTTAATCTTGATGCTGGGTGTATTAAAGTGGGCAGTGGTCCCATCATTAGAGGGCTTGGGATCCAGTCCTGTTGCTGCAGTCAGTTACTTTTGTGAGGTTAGGCAATAAAATCTCTCTCGGGTTTAGTCTTCTCATTTGTAGAATGTAGACAGTCATATAGTCTTCTTGCTTAGAAGACATTGCAAAGAAATTCCAGGGAATGTACACAATCAAAGATTGCGATTACTATCAGTCTTGACCCCTGTTTTATCCAAGGATAACATGTGAACAAAGAGATAACTTACATACAAACCAGCAAAGCTAAATAACAAGATACTTAGAAGGTTGAAAAGTTTGCTACTGGTTATAAAAATCAAGTCTTTGGATTTTCAGTTCAGTGTTTTGACACTTTTGCCACTCCCTGGAGCCTGATTTATTTATGTGAATTAAAAAAAAAAAAGAAAATTCACAAAACCTATGTCCTGATCAACCAGTCCACTTCCTCCTCAAAAATAGTGACTACATGTTAGATATAATGGGGTATGTCTGTCCAAAAGCAGGAAGTGTAGAGTTCCTGTATGTGGAAACTGGTTCTGCTACCCAGACTGCCTGAATCCTTCTTTGCTGCTTGTGCATGCTGTTTTGTTTGTCTTGGATTGAAGTCAGTTCCATTTTGAGATGAAGAAGGCATTGTTACTTGCTGTTCTTGAATGTCCCTCTAAGAGGGATTTTTCCCAAGAGCTTTCCCTTGAAAAGCAGAGCAGAGTTCTGGTTTTAGAAGTGATTGCTGCAAGGGAGAATCAGCCTCTGGGGAAAGGGCTCACCATAGGCTATTATTAGAACCGAACTCTTGAGTTTGCAAATGGAAAGTGAGACTCCACTTGGCCCATGCAAGCACACTGTAGGTGCTGTGCCAGTGAGTGGAAGGACTCACAGACGCCTCCTCACATGGCATCTGTCTTCCTCTGTTCATTAAGAAGGTGTGCAGTCACGCTGTTCTTGGTGCTGATGTTAGGAAGGAAATGGCAGGCAGTTGCGAGATGCCAAAATCAGATAGGAGCGGGGGGTGCCTCTCAGGGTGAATTTCCAAAGAAGTACAGCAGAACAGAACAGTGAGGTGAAAAGTGATTTGAATGGGCAGCCAGGACAGCTAGCCCTTCTCCAGGGAACCATGACTAAATGACTAAGTCCCAGGGTGTGTGGATTCATCTGAAAAGTGAACAAAGTGGACTTAATAGAGCTCTAAGTTCCTTTCCATGGCTAAAATGATACATTCATAGATGCCCTGATCAACCAGTTATTAGACCTAGTTTCAGACGTGTAGCTAACATTAGTACCCTGGATAACTCCTAATGTAATATTTAGAACCCAGGTGTCTCTGTCTTGCCATTTATATCATTTTATTGACTGGAATTCCATTCCAAATTTAGATTTCTGATTTCTTAGGCTATAATTTAGCAATTATGCATATGTTGCCTTTCAATGAAACAGTACTTTTTTTTTCTCTTTCCATATTCTTAACTTCACAACATTTGGATCCCCTGGATTCCTCCAAATATAGGCTCAAATCTGTCTCCCTGAGTATCCAATCTCACTATGCACACCCTCCATGCTTGTTCCCATTTGTGATCTCTTTTGTATCTGTTTACTTACATTGACAAACCACAGTTTAAAGTGCTTTCTAAAGGCCTCAAATGTTAATAATTACTACATCTCCACCAGAAATAATAATAGAAATTATAATCTATAATCTTAAACTATTCCAAGAAACTACTAAACCTTTTTTTTAAGAGAACTGAAACATTTTTTTAAAGATCTATTTATTTATTTATTTACTTATGCATAAAAGAACTGGGTGTAGGTCAGAGGTATGTGTGGGGGGTGGGTGAGAGGATTCACCAGAGACAGAGTGAGGAGCAGAACAGGCAAATCTACTGAAATACACTGCTGAGGGGAGCAGTGGGCAGACAGGAGAGGTCTGCTGCACCATGTGGGAATCTCCCTGATGGAGAATCCAACTCTCAGGCCTTAGCAGAGACAGTGCTGAGACTTAACCCCTTCAACACCAGGAAGGCCTACTACTAAAGTTTTTAAAATTCTGTTTCTGCCTTCTGTTAGTTGTATGTCCTTAGAAAGGTTACATAGCTTCTCTGGATTTTTAGTTAACTTTTCTGTAATGTTGTGATTATTACCTAATTCAGATGAATTTTGGATTACACATACATGCACTATCACCATATCTTTATGCCTCTAATTATTTCTATACCTGTGAGCACACACATTATCTCTGAAATATTTGGGGGGCCTCCCGGGTGGTGCAATGGCTTAAGTCTCAGCACTGTGAAACTATCCAGAGCCACTACAGCACGAGTTCGATTCCCAATCAGGGAGCTTCCCACATGGTGTAGCAGACCTCTCCTGGCTCACCCACTGCTCCCCTCAGCAGTGTATTTCAGTGATTCTGCCTGTTCTGCTCCCCACTCTGTCTCTGGTGAATCACCCCACACCTCTGGCCTACACCCCAGTTCGTGTATGCATAGATAAATAAATCTTAAAAAAAAAGAAACATTTGGGAGACAACTCTGCAATCATAATTGTGAAGCATAGATTAAGCTAAAAGCTACATCTTCATCACTAATAATGTCTAAATATCATTAGTAATTCAAATGCTGTTATAAGTACTTAGCTAAAAAGCAAGAAAGTTATATTTTCTAAATAATATTAAGGGCAAAAGAAAATGAGAGAAGGTTAAAAAAAAATACACTAGTCAAAATTGCCAGAGTGAGTAAAAAAAATCAATAACCAGACAAAGATCTTTGCATCAAAACTCCAGAAAATGTGTACTATAACCCTAGTCAGGACATTGCCATGTAGACAGAAAAGGTTTATTCATAAATCCCAGAGCTGGAAGGGGCAGCTCAGAAGTCACTTGGTTCAGTGCCCAGTCATTAGGAGATAGTTGACTGGGGTTGGTAATCAGTCATGATTATTAACCTTATTAGCCAAGTTCTATACTTTATCTGCTTTATACAAATGTTCTGCTCATTGTCAACCTCTTATAAACACCATAAAAATATCCATTGAACAGACAAATATAAGCTTATTAGATATTCTAAAACAAAGACAAACACCATGTTGATAGTCTTACACTATACTCTCTGAAGCTGTCGTCTTTTAGATGATTCAGAGTGCTTTCTAGAGAAGAGGCTTGAATTCAAACCTTTTTAAGAAAGGAGAAGTATGTAGTTCTAAAATAAGAAGATGTGCCTTTAAGTGTCCTTAATATTTGAGTCCTGTATATAATGAGGGCAAGATAATTATCTTTTGGATGAAAGAACTACACCAGATCCATAGCTAATAATATAAAATAGATCCATATCTTTACAAAACTGGTACAGAAATAGTCCAGATGGACCAATTCAGAGTCTCCTCAAGCCAAGAGTGAATCTCATCTGATTGCATTTACGTTGTCCTGAAAACCTTGGGAATCAGGATTAGGAGTCTGCATTCCCAGTTCAGGACAGTGAAGAAAACTCATCATCCCACACCTCACCAGAGACCGATTCTCTCCTCCACCTTATAGTGCTCTCTGGAATAGTCAAGCATCTGTTGATGGTGGGAATTTTGGAAGAAGGGGCAGTAGAGAGTGGATGTCAGATTCCCAATCACAGAGCCCATGAAGCCTACAAAATGCTCTAAATGTTTTGCACAGGAACAGCGATTTCAAAAGTTGCATCTAATTTTCCATAACATTATTTGACTCGGCCCGCGAGTCCAGATCAACGCTGCACCTGAGGAGGAAGCAGGGAGCAGGGACAGGGGTACGCGAGAAAATGGAGACAAGACAGGAGGTCTGATCAAGTCTCGTTTATTGTTCCGGGGGAAAGAGCATATATAGGGTGAAAGTCACGGGGAGGTTACATTGGGTGACACAGGAGGTTTCGAGATCGGGGATTCAATGAGAGCGCGGCGCGGGAAACAATGGGATGGTCCTGCTGACGTCATTTTGGGGAAATGCACCTGGAACAGGGAAACAGAAACCTAAGGCAGTCCTCATTGAAACCTAACCTTATATGGGCAACTCAAGCAATTAGTGCTGTAACTCACCACTGGGGGCCATCTTGTCCGATGGCCCCTGACAATTATTGTTAGGGTTTCCTCTAGTTTACATATAACTGTTAGTTTAAGTGTCAGATATCAGTCTTAATTTCTACAACAATAAACTATTGATAGTTTAACTAAACTATTTGATAGTTTCTATATTAGTAACTAGATCATGAGTTATTCTATGAGGATGTCAGATAATACTTCGATAGTAATATCGACTTTATAGTGCATGAATAGAGACTTATGAAGTACTTTTCAATCAGCTATTTGATAACCCGGTTTCTATAAATGAGTGGTTGTCATCCTGTATACACATTATTGGAGGCTCCCGGATTTTAATTTAATTAATCTTGGGTGGGTCCCAGGCATCAGTATTTTTTAAAAGCTTTCCAGTCATTTTAACATGCAGACAGGGTTGAGAATCACTGCTCTGAATTTCTATAGAGGTTTAATTTTTAACACTTTGGCCCCTCTAATAACTTCTCACTAAACATTTCAAGTGCCTAAAGGACTTTGAAAAAATCTAGAGACCAAAATGGTAGCAGTCATTCATTATTTTGAATATGAGAATGCAAAAAAAGATAGATGGAGTTTTATTGGACTGCTTAATGATTCTCAAAATAGTATACAATAAATACTTTTAAGATATTGAATAAACATTGCAGGCAAATAAGGGCCAAAGGAGAGAAAATAACAGAGCACATTAAGTTAATTGAATAAAAAAAAGACTATAATTACAAACAAACCGAAAGTACAGTTTCAAATTTAGATGCTGAGATACTATACTATAATACACTACTTGTATATTTATTTTTGTATACTAATTATGGAAAATACTAATTATTCTAACGTTTACCTGAGCTCTAGTCTCACACATCTACCTACAACTCAATTTATATGCATGTCTAACAGATATTTCAAACTTAATGTGTCCTTAACTACATTCTTTATTTTATTCTCCGTTAAAAGTACTCTTCCTGATATCTTCCTAATTCCTATTTATTTAGCTGTTTTGGTCATAAAACCCTTACTCTCCTTATGTCCAACACATGAACAAATATTCTCATCTTTTCCCTTAAAATCACACTACACCTGGGCCTCCTTAGTGGAGCTGTTGGCAGCAGCAACCCGAGTTCGATGCCTGGATAGGGAGATTCCCACATGGCGCGGCAGACCTCTCCTTCCTCGCCAGCTGCTCCCCTCAGCAGCGTATTTCCGTTGATCTGCCTGTTCTGTTTCCCACTCTGTCTCTGGTGAACCCTCTCACCGCCCCACGCTTCTGGCCTGTTCCCCAGCTTGTATGCATAAATAAAAATAAAAACCTTAAAAATAAAATCACACTGCACCTGACCACATTTCTGCCCATCTCCCTAACTCATTCCCAACAGCAAGCTGACTTTCTCAATATCTCTAGCCAGAATATCCAAATAGATTTCTACACAACAAAAATATTTCTTAGACTCTGAGAAATATATTGTGGTTACCAGAGGCAGAGGGGAAGTGGGCTGGGGAGTAATGGGTAGCCGGGGTAAATTTGATAATAATAAATGGTGGTGAGTATGGTGTGCTATAGAAACATCTCAAGGTGTGAAGCTGTACTCTCAAAACATATAATATTGTAAACCAATAAACATTTTATTAATAAAATATAGTTTTCTAAATGGTCTCCTTGCTTCCACTCATAGTCCTCTCTTCTTCATATAGCAACAGTGAAGGTTTTAGGGCATATATCATATTACCTTATCCCTTTGCTAAAATGTGGAAGGAGCTCCCAGTAATACCTTAGAATGTTCTGTAAGTCCTACTCTGGACCTTCTATCTCTGTGACCTTACCTTGTGCCTCACACCCCTGAATCACTACATTGCTTTTCCGCTTGTTTCTGTTCTCTCAATTCAATCCACTCACTCCCAAGCTGGCAGTCTTGCAATGGCTGTTACCTTTTGCTGGCACATCCTCCTCCAGGTGCTTGCCTGGGTCCTTCTCTGCTATAAGTTCATCCCTTCAGGCAGCCTTGGCTAAAATCGTTTTTTTCCACTTCTCTGTATACCCTGGCTCGATTTTCTTCATAACATTCATTATTGCCTAAAATTGTGCTTTTTACTTATGAACATCTTTGTTTTATATCTATTTTACTTTACCTTTTCACATGAGTAAAAACCCAGAGGAAAGAGATGACCTATTATACTCAGTGAGGCCCAGCTGCCTCCCACTTGGACTGGTTTATGCTAAGACCTGAGGAATGTGTATTGAAGTAAATAACAAAAGAAGAAATAAATGTATTTATCATTTTGAAATTCAAGTGACTGAAAGCTTATGTCTTCCCTGAATACAGGTCACCCCTAGAAACTTCACAGCCAAATATAAATAGAGATGAAAATAAGCAATGTTCCAGGAATGTGACCTAAGTATTTGTTGGACTTTCTTGTCAGGTTCCTCCAACTTGAATTTCTTTCTTTCTTGATCCCACCACTATAAAAAAATTTTGCATTTCCTCTTTAGTGTTTGCATGGGTATTCCATCTCTCAGTCTTGGTTTTTAGTTTCCCTACCTGTATTTAGTTCATCTACAACAAGCTGCACTGATTAGAATACAAGTTTCTATTACAGCTTAGAACTAAACCATGGGGCCTCCCTGGTTACCCATTATGAGGAAATGCCAAGGCCAAGAAATTTTGGAAAATTGAAGGTGTTTTCTTAACAGACACCTTAATCCTCATGATCATAACATATTTCTACTGCATTCCAAGATCAGAGGCTACAGGGAAACTACTTGGGTAATTCCAGCAGCTCAGAAAACTGCCAAATTCTCTCTCTGATTTGCTTTAGTTTAAGTCTTTTCCTTCCATGTTCAATTTCTTTATTGAGAAAGAGAACAGAAAGAAAATGCATACTAGAGGGACCAGAAGAAGTTAACCTATTCCTGGACAAAGAAGTTCAAGAAATACTTAATTAGTAGTTGTGGAATTGATCTAATTTCTCAGTAATTGAAAATATTCCCTTTTCTAAATTTATTTGGCAATCTGGGTTAATTAATGTACACACAGGCTTCCTTTATTTTCACTGGATTCACCAGAACTGGCAGTGAGCCAGTGTACACAGGTATGGTTTTAATGACTGTTAATGACCAGCATCCATTTTGATTGGTTAAATATCCTGTATGATCATTAAATGTTTTGAACATCATGCTAGGTATACCAATCAGCAAGTACTTATTAAACATCATCATGTTCAGAATACTGGACTAGTGTTAGAAGTGAATATAATTTAGGACCCGGCAGCTAATCTTGATGGGGTTACAAATTAGAGGTAGATAATATGTGCATATTTGCTCACACCATATATGAGCACACACACACACACACACACATAATGCAGTGAGATGAACTAAGATGAAGTAACAAATGTATCACCAAATGAATGTGCCATTCCAATGCTATTCCAGTCCAAAAGTAATTTTTGAGTCTCTGCTAAATGCAAGGCTCCCAAGACTCTATTTTCCTGGGCACTTGGTTCCCCTTGTCTCGGAGCTCCTCATAGGACAGGGTAATAAGAGGTAAGAGGCCATGGAAGAAGCACAGACTGGAGCTTTAATTAAAAATCTCTCATAATACATTTTAAGTGAACAAAAGCAAACTGTAAAAATTGGAATTTGTTCAAAATAAAAGACCACATCCAAAAGGTTGTGCAAAGTTGGTTTTAGCATCTATTTTACTAGAATAGAGTCCTAGAACTCTTCACAGAATCATCACTGAAGTCGGCATGATGAGCTCCAGATGGCAAAAGTGGAGAGATAGCAGTAACTGCTGTGAGACTTTCAAGTCTGGTTTTAGGATATTTGGCACATCACTGAATGTGCTAATGTATCACTCAATGTTTAAATTGTCATTTGCTATCCTTAATTTTTAAGGACAAAATGGGGATCTGAAGCAGGAGATTTTAGAAATAATATGTGGAGTTGACAGACAAAGAAAGAGAGCATTAACCTGGCATGGATAACTTATGTATCACAAGTTACATATTTTAAGTAAATGTTCACTGGATCATTTAACTTGGCATTTATAACTTGTGTCAAAAATAGAAACTTTGTTCAGCGTGCAAGGTATAAGACTTATCATCTTCTACAGAGAGATAGAGGAAAACCTCATTTAGTCAAGAGCAGAAATCTGCCAAACTTCTTTGACTTTGGGAAGGTTATAGACAAGGTTGACAGTGTCAATGCATGCAGCGTGATTTATCATGAGCTTCAGAGGGCCCTCAATAAAGTTCCACATGACAGCCGTCCATTGAAGGCAAGAGTGAAGGAGATCCAGGGTAGAGCATGGGAGTGAATAAAGAACTAGTTTAAAAAAAGGAAAAAAAACCACGAAGGACATAGTTGCTGCCGACATGATGAGCTACATTGCCTTCCAGATAAGTTTGATAATGCCTAAGCTTTTTATATAATTGTGTTTAGTTTTTGGACTTGAGTGCAGCATTTCAAAATGTTTATTGTGATAGAATTGCAGAAAGCAGAGAAACTAGGTGCTTAATAGCCTAGACAAGATTAATTTCAAGTTAAACTGCCCCTAGCCTGGTTATGTTTTACAGATTGCTGCAGTATTTGATCAGGAAGGAGGCAGAAAATAAACACTCCCAGTGAACCAGCAAGTTGGCTTTTTAAACAGAAGAAAAAGCTTCAAGAGTGAAGATGAAGCTAATGAACCTCAAGGTGAGATGGAACATACTTTATACATTAAAGTAGGAAGCAGGATTCCTGAGTTCCATCCACCTGCGAGCGCTTAAGCAAATCTTTACCTTTTGGGTTGAACTTTTAATCTATAAATGAACAAGTTGAAGCCAATGATCTCTGAGGTTTCTTTTAAAATAAGTCTATGGGATATCACAATGCTAATTCTGACATAAAATGTCCAGCCTTTACCTTCAGTGTCCAAGAGATATAGAGATGTCTAGATAATTTCATTTCACAGTTAGAGCTGAAAGAGTCCTCCTCCAGTCCCAAATACATATAAACCATACATAATAGAAATAATAATGAAAGAAATGTCAAGCATTTTCTGTAAATTAAAGTTGTTTTTACTAAATTATTGGGCCATATTTTTTTGAATGTGTGCTCTCAAATTAATACTACTAGCAAGGAGGAAAAAAGGAGATGCAAGTGTCTCAAATATATTGGATACATAAAAGCTGGAGTATGCATAATCGTTTTGCAAGAGTTCTTAAATCTCTGTATATAAACTGTTTAAAAGTAAATTAAAATTATTCCTTAATGAAATACAAATCTGAAGTCACTTGAATAACTAATCATTTTATGACCCATGCAGTGAATTTTTAATGCCTACTTCTACCTGATTATTTTAGATATGTCTGTGTTGTAAATTAAAAGCTACATAAATCATTAATGTGTTGATACAGATCAGTGAACTGCTTACACTATATGTGATTCCTTAGGACATACAATGTCTGGCTCACCTCCCTCCCTTTCAATTATAAAGCTGCCAGACTCTTTTCCTTGGTTCATCTTTGCAATTTGGTAGAACTGCTTGTCAAAGTTTTTATCGCCTTCCCAATATATATTGACTCTTCTAACCAAAGGGGTCTCACTCTGCCAAAATTAATAGTTCTAAACCCAAGAGTGTGGGGATGGTGAACTCTGAAAGGATAGACTGTGTTTTTAATCTGTGTTCCCAGTAAACTGGAAACTGTAACAACAAGACATGACTTCTTTTATTTTTTTTTAGGTCACTGAACCCTCTTTACCTTCCTTAAAAATGCCATGTACCTTTTGGTACATTGAGTTACCAGGTTCCTATTGCCTATCAGGACACCCTCATTTTCTTCCTCCATCAGTCCAGTCAATAATTATCCTTTCTTAAGATGTGAATCTTCTATGATTCGGATTAAGTCTTCTCTCCCTAAACCCCTACTAATTGCACGAAATACAGGTCACGTTGGAGTATCTTTATTGAGCTAAGTTTATAAAGTCTCTGCTATGAGTAATGATTTCTTCAAAATATCTTAAAGATATAGAGAGATGAAGATGCATGAGGCATGGCTGCAGGAGTATAATAGTGAACTCCAAAAAACACAAAATTCTGAAAACAGGTGAGTGCCATGAAAGAACTTAAAGTGTTGGAGGTGTTTATGCAAGGAAAAATCAATACAGAATTCAAAGGATGAACTAGAAATTGTCAGAGATAAATTGTCAGAGATAAAAAGATATATGTTTAGATTAAAATAGGTAAGCAAATGTTCTGAGACTCCAAGTATAGGACATAAATCAGATAATAGTGGGAGTTCAAAATTTAAAAAGTAAGGTTGAAGCATACTGAAATGACTCATCTACTGAAATGATTCAGATTTGGGGGTGTAAGATTTTTCTTAATTTGAAAAGAGGACTAGTTTGATCAGTCGTGGATGGTGAAATATATTAGGTCATAGAGTTGAAGTGATAACACTTAGAAGGATACACCATCCATTCCATTTTCATTCAACAGTTGTCTATTAGGTATCCACAATATGCCAGTCTAGGCCCAGTGCTGAGTAGTTAAAAATAAGTAAGTAAGTAAGTAAGTAAGTAAGTAAGTAAATAAATAAATAAATAAATAAACAAATGAATAAACAGGTCCTTAAATTATGGGAAATCCATCCAAGAAAATGGACACAGACATTATAAATAACTAACAAAGTGATAATGTATCTAGTCATGGTAGGGAGAAAATAAAGATTGAAGGAAACATAGCACCCTGGGTTTTCTGTTTTAGGTGGATGGTCGGGAAGGGCAAACCTGCAAGTACTTCCCATGTGCAGAGATGGAACTGAATGTTGAAATAAGTAAGGCAAATACTTAGAAGTTCTGGTGTTTGTTGAGGTGTGTGGTTTTCCTCGCTATATGTCCCTGACTTTCTAGAGAGCGTGTTATGTTTCTTTGCCTACACTATTTATTTATTTATTTATTTATTTTTGGCTGGGGGATACAGCAGGGGATGTCTCAAGGAGTGATTAACAGGAAGCATACTGTGGAAGACAAGAAAATTATTCTACCATAAATTCAGAATCGGGAAAACCATTTTGTTCAGAATTGTGTAAGAAACCATAGCTGTTGTTGGAAGCTATCAGATGCCTTGAATAAAGCAATCCAAAGAAACTTTTTTTTTTCAATAAAGTGAGGGAAGTTGTAACCTCATTATTTAGCACTATACTTAAGAAATATGTTTTTAAATGAAGAAACAATACAGGAAAGAAAGAAAATTTGAAGAAACTATTAGAAAATAAGGGAGACAAGAAAAAAATATTACAATGAGGGGGTAGAGACAGAGAAAATTATTAGAGTACTAATGACAACATGAGGGGTAATGAAATGGAAGGAAAGTCAGAGAGAGTAGGCCAGATCCTGGCTTCAGAAGATTAGATAGCGTTGGCTTGAATGAGCTGTCTTGTTCATTTTAATACTGACAGACAACCACTGGTAAAAACACAAAAGTCTCAAGGATTTTAGTTTATGCTACTGAAAATGAAATGTGTATAGTACATAGGTGTTTTTACTAGGGATATGCTACTCAAAAAACAATAATACTATGTAGGAGAGGAACAGTAGACAAAGGGACTCAATAACAAATTACTGCCACAGAATGGAATTGTGAATTCCAGAGTGACAAGAGATTAAGGAAGAAATAATAGGAAGGAGGAAGTCACAAAGGGAACAGTCAAAAATTGTATATGACCTCTACTCAATGACTTATCTATGACACTTATATAGGACTGGATAGGATCTATTTCAGGTGGGAACAGAATTTTTCTGAGGTTAAGGAAAATAAAAGAATTTCTTTTAAAAAGAGTAAGGAGGATATTGGAATATTGAATAAAAGGAAGGGGGCATTTTGCTCTGTTACATTTGTTCATCTTTTTTTTTTTCTTTTTTATTTATACATACAAGCTGGGGTACAGGCCAGAGGCGTGGGGCGGCGAGAGGGTTCACCAGAGACAGAGTGGGGAGCAGAACAAGCAGATCAGAAATACACTGCTGAGGGGAGCAGTGGGCGAGGCAGGAGAGGTCTGCTGCGCCATGTGGGATTCTCCCTGGCCAGGCGTCGAACTCGCGTCCTCGCCGCTGCCGACAGCTCCACAGCACAGCGCTCAACCGCTGCGCCACAGGGGAGGCCCTTGTTCATCTTCTTTGTGAATGCCTGGGGTAGGGCAGCCTGACCTCTCTGCAGACAAACTCTGTGGCTTTGCAGGGACACAGGTGGGGTCAGTTGCAGCACCCAGGCCACAGCCTCCCTGGGGAAGCAGATGAGCCATATTTGGGAATTGCTGGCAATTTCAAACCTCATCTTGATTATTTCTGTTAACCAGGTAAGGATATAAAAACAGAATTTCTATTTGGGAAAGTAATATGAACAGTAATTATTTAAAGGTACATGAATATACTAATTCTCAAAATCAACAGTATGAGATAGGCTAGAATATAATTTCAGTTTCTCAACTGATGGACACGATGACCCTACGGTGCCATAGATGAATAAGCACCATTGAGTCAAAGGGATTTGGGTCTATAGTTGAGTGTTCCACTAAAGAGTTACATGAAGTCAGCAAGTTGCATATTTTCTAAATTTCAGTTCCCTCATCTGTAAAATGGATATGGCCTGTGTGATTTCTGTGGTGTTTTTGTTTTTTTTTTTAGTTTTAAATAATATAATGTGTATAGAACATTTAACATTTTGCCCAGCAAATATCCAGTGTCAGTGAGTACTGGAGTGCCTTTGACTGGAGTTGGCCATTAATAAAAGGTAGAAGGAAACCTGGGAGGTCCTCAGTGAGTTGGATGTGCTCTGCACATTATCTCCTGCTCAAGTTCTTATGAAAGGTTTTTGCATGAAGGAAATGACTAGCTGGGTGAGGGGCAACCCCGATCACCAAAACCTGCCCACTCTAAATGGGTTCTGTCATCCACATGAAGACAAAACATACTCTAGTGCATAAGACCTTCATTAGAAAGGAGTTTTAATACAATTTATGTGCAATAAAGATAAGGGGAAGAATAGATAAAATAGTCAAGTTACCCATCCCCTTGTTGGTAAATGCCCAGCCAAACAGGGTTGGCCGAAAGCAGGACCACTGAGGTCCAGAAACTTGCCATAAGCACTTTCTGGTGAGGACTCATAGGAAAGGGGCAGAAGGGGACAGGCAAGTCTGGAAGGAAAAGAGCAAAATCAAAATCAAGATAAAGGCTGCCATTGTCCACCTCCACGCAGGTCTCTCACCGAGGTCTCTGTCTCTGTCAAGTGTCTCCTTCCATGTCCCCAGGTTGCTGGTAAAAGGTCAAGGCCGAGGAGCAAGCACAGCTTCTTCACATGCCCCTGTTCATGTGCCTCCTCCAAGTCTCCTTCCTGATCTCTTCTCAGTTTGCTCTAAACTTCTCCCTCCTCAGCTCCACCCTTCCTTACGGTGGGGCAGGGAATCTGGAACTACCCCTTCCCCTGGAACTTCCCCTTCCCCTGTCATTAGGTAATGACATCTTCTCAGAGGAAACAACCCCCCCTTCCCCACAATAAAGAAAAGCAGGACCTGAAGGGAATTTTCTCATATTATAGACCAGATTTTTAGTATTTGAAGGACAGTTGGATTTTTGCTTTATTTTGAGTCATTTATATGGTTATACAGCTTTAAATAACTATCTCTGTGCCTGTGTATACAGAGCATACATAAAACACCAAACCTAAACATTCAAAGGTAGATTGAAATTAGAAAAGCATTCTTAATAGTTAGTATTAGTGACAGAACATTAAGAACTCTTCATTATCTAATTTGATAATGAAGGCTCTGATTTTCCCATTTCCATTATTTTAAAATTCAGACTTAAATCATATTTTATCTTTGCGGGGTGTTTTCACAGTAAATACCACCCTTAATGTTTTTTTTTTTTTTTTTTATTCTGTTTCTCCACATCTGAAATCTGAATGGTTATGTCCACAATGAAATTGCATTCCAGTTTTTCTTATAATAGTAACAACAGCACAACTTTTTTAGATCAAATTAAGTTCCCCCAAGGAGTTGTTTCTCTTACATCCTGGCTAAGATACAGTTCATTCTGAACAAGTCAATAATGATTTGGATCTACTATACTTTACTCACAAGGCCTAAAGCTCCTTAAAAGAAAGTTTTATACTGAGAGATTGGCTGTGTGTGAGTGTGTGTATTTAGGTGTTGGTTTTTCTTTCACTCACTGAAAAATAACAAAAACTGAAACACCTCCTGTGCATCTAGGCCTTTTTATTCTACTATCTGGAGTTTAGAGAGGAGTTTGTGGCTCATATGATAAGATATTCTTGGGGGGGGGGATAGTTAATTTTGTTATTTTTTTTGTATTTAATGAATATAAGAGAGCTTCTTCTACCCAAGTGAATATTTTCCCTTTTAATCAGACTGCTCTGAAGCCTGAACAGGTGTTCTGTACCTCCCACTGACGCCCCCCCTCCTTTTAATCTTGGAAGCAGTCAACTCTCAAGAATACTTGGTACTGTTGTTGGTTTAGGGTTCATGGATTTAAAAGTTCCTCAGTTCTAGACTGTGGTGTGAGAGCACTTCACAGCCGCATCTTCAGCAGAAGCAAAAGCAAAGTTTACTTAGAGACAGGATAAAAAGACACCCAGGGAGAGGTCTCTGAGTGGGCAGAGTCCTTGGTAAGAACAACTGCAAGGGAATTGTGGCAGCTCTGGTCTTACATGGGGTGCAGGAACTGTTTGTGCTGTTCCTTCCCTGGGGTGCACTGTGCAGATGCCCTGGGGTGTGGGTGTAGTTTATCAGTCCAGGCAACTGTTTCTGAGTCACTCTCCCTGCTACTGTGCTCCCAGGGAGTAGTTAGTTGTGATGGAGAATAAGAATAGAAAAGTTGGAAAGGAGGCGCCAAGAGACTAGAAACCTGGCTCACACAATGCTGGGAGCTAAAGGTGGGGCTTGAAGGGATTAACCATTAATCCAGCTACAGGAACTAAAAGTCCTTAGGTGCCCAGGCACAGACCCAAGCAGCAGGTCAGATTCTGTTAGTGTCACAGGTGCAGACCAGAGGTAAAGATATGGAGGTTGAGGGCTATTGTAGACTCTCCAGGTCCCATTCAAATTCTAGTTACCTAATCAAAAGCAAACAGACCACCCTATAAAGGAATGAACCCCTCCCAAAGAGAAGACTATTGCCCCTGCACTGCCAGAGGGCAGCAGTCCTTCTGCCCACCTGTGCCTATGCAGGAGCTCCTCACTGCCAACCCTCCCCCTCTGTAGGGCACCAGCCCTGCTTGCCCTGACCAGTGACCGTGTTGAGGCTTCTCTTCACTGACCGCCCCCCCCCCCCCCCCCAGCAGAGGCAGCTCCTCCCAAGCTGCCGGCCTGCGACCATGCAGGCTTCTCTTACCAAACCTGTCCCTTTCAGGGCAGCTCTTTCTGCCTGGTTGTGTCTATGCAAGTGTCCTTTTCCTTCTCTCCCTGTTCATAATAAGCCTGCCCCTTTGGATATAACTAACGTGTCTGTATTGAGAAACTCACCTGGGAAACTCTCCAGTGCCGCTGAAAGAGGAACTCTTGTGAAACTTTTCCCAGGGTGAACCCAAGGACCCCACTCTCCAAACCCAACATCTCCAAAAACGACTTTAGTTCTGTCAGCCTAGGCAGCAGGTATGGCAAGGAAAAGCACAGGCCTCAGTTGCCATGATGTCAACCACCTCTGCCCTTCCCTTGGGAGGGGGACTGCTTGTGGGGAATTTTCAGAACATTGCTTATCCTGTTTAGGAAAATTGCCTGATTGTCCAGAAAGGTGAATTTGAGGAATTTTCCCCTCTGGGTGTTTCTTACTCTCCTTGGGCTTTGTCTGCTGCTTGGAGGTTGGGGGCGGGGACTCCTTTCCCCCTCTGCGCATTTCTTAGCTCTCCCTGGGCTTTATCAATTCTGGCAAGTGTTTCCTGGGATCCTAGGTAGAGCTGTCTGTTTAATTTATTTTTAAGCATTGTCCTCCTTGTCCTAAGTGCCTAGCAGTACCAAGAAGATAAATACTGAGTTTTAAATCTGTGAGGGATCATAGAAATGCTGTTGGCAAGTACTTGATTGTATTTGTTGGGGGGAAGGGTCATCCTGAACAAAATCCACAGACAGAGGTTTTATGGACTCCACCTCCGCCATACACCAAAGAGACCCAAGACACCAGGGACTACAAATCCCATAATTTTATCGCCACCGAAGGGAGGATTGCTGGAACTGAGGTTGTAGTTAAGCAGCCAGGCTTGGTATATAACCAGACATGTGGGCCTTGGGGGTCCTTGGCTTTTCACCGGCTTTCAGCGTGCCTTTGGGATCCCAGCTCAGCGGAACTGGTAGGATGCGTTCACCAACTTATCTTTCTCTTTCTCCCTGACTTATTCCTTTCTTCATTTCCCCCTTTTTTGTAAGTAAGCCCTTTATTTCCCTTTTTGTGCGTGCTTGCAGTTGAGCCTCACCATAAGTCCCTTTTTAAGTGTGTGGGTGAGGACCCACAGTCAGGCCAACCCATTTCCAATTGGGGTTGCCCTGTAACAATATCACGGGTACATATTACACTTGCAAATGAGCAGTAATATGAATAATCTGAGATAAGGAAGGGATACTGGCGAGGATGATTTAAAAGAGTGGGACCTGAGCTGGGCCTTGCAATCTGGCTATGAAAATGAAGAATGAGGCTAAATGGGTAGGATTTGGTGAGTCAGAAGAGTAATAAAGGGCTGTGGAAGACAATGAGGCTGAAGAGCACTAAAGAATGAGCACTTTCCAGCACCTTGGGCTCTTGTGTGCTTCTTTGTAGAAAGGCCTCTTTGTTTTGTGGTGGCTTCTTTCCTGGTACAAAAGCTTTTTAGTTTGATGTAGTCTCATTTGTTTATTTTTGGTTATGTTTCATTCTCGGAGTTATGCCTCCAAATCCATCTCTGTAGTTGATGTTCAGGGGTGAGTCACCTATGTTTTCTTTTATGTACTTTAGCGTTTCAGGTCTTATATCCATGTCTTGAATCCACTTTGAATTTATTTTTGTGAATGGTGTTAGGCAATGATCTAGTTTCATTTTTTTTTCTCTTGCATGCTGCTTAGATTTCCACCGCCATTTCTTAGAGAGACACCCCTTTCTCTATTTTATGGGGGGGCTCCTTTGTCAGATATTAGCTGCTCATATTTGTGTAGGTTTACTTCAGGGCTAAAACTATATAGGGATGTAAACAATTGGAAAATCAATAAAACTTGAGAGAAAAAAGCCTGAGGGGACTTCAGGCCCTTCTAACAAGTTATGTATGTGCGTATGTATGTATGTTTTGGTTTGTTCCTGTGAAGCATATTCTTCACAACAGGCTGAGAACATAGCAAGTGTCCATCTAGCTGCCAGTTGGAAGGGAAGGAAGAAGAAAAAGACACGTGACCACACACTCGTCTCAGCAGGAGTGAGAAAGCAGGAATGGTTGTAGATGGGGTGTTTCACCACTTGAACACGGCCACTTATTTCACCCTTGGTCCTTACCTTACCAATGATGATTAGTTTCATGTGGCATCTTGACTGGGCTGTGATGCTCAGTTCTTTGTTTAAATACCAATTTATATGTTTCCGTGACTAACATTTAATCTGAGAGCAGACTTTGAATAAAGCAGATAATATTGATGGACTTCAACCAATGAGTTGAAGATTTTAAAGCAAAGACCTGGGCCTCTCAAGGAGGAAAGAATTCTGTCTGCACACTGCCTTTGAGCTCAGAAAATTCATGCTGGAAATTCCAGTCTCCCAGCCTGGCTTACAGTTTTTGAACTTGTCACCAGCCCCTACAATATTACATGAGCCAATTCCTTAACATAAATGCCCGTGTTCTCATGCATATGCCCTGACTGATGCAATGTTCTATATTACCATTCACCAACAGATAAGGTGCAGAGGGGAATGCCTGTTAATGAGGTATGCGTTTTATTATTGGAGTAATAAAATATTCTGAAATTAGATAATGGTGATGGTTATATCTATAATATACTAAGAACCACTGAATTGAACACTTTAAAAGAAAATATTATGGTATGTGAATTAATTTTAATTGTTTCCTAAAGTAGGGGAAAATAGATAATGTTGTTAGGACATGTCCCAAACTATCCCATTTTCTACTAGCTTCAGTTCACTACCTAGAAAGCATGACCTCTACACCTCTGGCACCACAGAAACTCAGATGCCAGTTGACATGCCTACTCAGAGACTACTGATTCTATTGTTATCACAGGACCCTTCATGTGGAAACTTTGTTCAGCAGTGAGCATTGAGGAAGGCAAATGTTCTCCCTTTTTCAATGGAAGGAGATATTCTGGTCTTCTGTAGGCTGGTGGAGGACCATTCAAGAGAGATCCTACATTCCTGCGGGCCTTCATGCTCAGCGTGGACATGCCCCATCTGTATCCTCAAACCTGTGCCTGTTGATGAGAACGTTCCATTACCACACCTGCTGCAGAGACCTCAGTGAGCCCTGGAGTGATAACCACCCCATCCCACAGGAGTCTCCTTTACCCGCACAGCAAACACTAACATTGCTACCCCAATAGAGGGAGCTACTGCTGACTCTTATAGTTACCATGGGGGTCAACGGTGCTTAATCGGAGATGGAAGCTTCTGGGCGTCTGGGTCTATAATCCCACCTTTTACAGGTGGACCACCTTCTGTGGAGAATGTACAGTCTAGAAACATCAAATGACTTTCTAAGGAAAAAACTATTTTTCCTCCTAAGAGCATTGGTAGAGCTACAGCAAGGGCTGGCCCAGGGCTGAGGGACCAGCTGGAGAGCAATACCACCTGCCACCTACACTGAGATGTCCATCTTTCTCTGGAGAGCCAGAGACCCTGGAAAGTTCTAAACCCTTGCCGTTGTCTTGTTCCTGTTTATCCCTCATAGGTATGTCCTCTGGAGACAACATCTTTGTACAGGAATATCTGATCTGAAAGTAGAAAGGTTGCCTGGGTCTCTGTGTCTCTCCCTGGCCAGCTTCTGAGCAGAGTATCAATTCATTAATTACCTTGCATAAACCATTTTATCTTCAATTCTTCTTCTGCCTTAACCTCATTGAATTAAAACCCCATTTTCTGCTGCACTGTTATCTGTGGTTTCAGTTGTTAGGGAGGGGAGTGCAGACTGAGAAAACAGAAAAATTGGAAGGATTTCATGTAAAGGATTCAGAGTGAAGGAATAGAAAGAAGATGTAAGGAAATGGAGAAATCTGGGACAGCATGAGGATGTTTAAGCAGCAAAACCTTCTCAGCAGGAGGAATTAGTGGGGTTAATGTGATGGCTGAGACCACCCCTTGGAGAACCTTCCTCATCTGCCAAACTGACCCACTTTTGTGTGAGTTAGCAAAGGGCTTCCTCACCCAGGATTTAGACATCTGTGGCTTCAGGTCAGTGGGCTGGAGAATTGAGTTGAATATTGTAGCAGAAAGGGGAAGTTTGGGATGTTTTGTTTGATTGTGTCTGAGGGGTGGTAAAAAGAAAAAAAGAGTTATAAAGCTGGCTTTTGTTATAGTGGTAGTAATAGCCAAACAGTGTAAAGCGTAGGAAAAGAGAATGAACAAAGATACCCCAGGTAATGGTCTGAAAACTCGAGCTTCAGCATCAAACAAAGCAGCTGGAAGAATCCAAAATTGATTTGCTGGTTGTAGAAAGACAGTGTGCTGATTTTTTTTTAACACCATCTCATAATCGTTTCTCCACTAAGACTGGATGATAGAATTATGCCTGATAATTAAGCTCATTAATTTATTGACTCAATAATGAAAGCCAACTATAAGGTATGATTTATTTGAAAATTCTAAAGAATGTTACTTTCCTGGTCTGCCCACAGCCTGTTTCCCCATGCTGTTTCAAGACTTTATTGGGCACTTAAAAGACTCCCGGTGGATATTTGTTGACTTGAGATCTCTGGCTATATAATATTCATTCATTCATTCATCCATTTATCTATCAAACAGTTACAGATTGTTTGCTGCATGCCCCAAGCACTATTGCTAGGTGTTGAGAATTAATATCTTGTGGATACATGTCATTATGCAGGTGTACTCAACTTTCCATAATGAATATGTTCCTGAAAATTGGTGTGCAAATTGAGTCATATTTAAATGAACTAACAGAGCCTGATGTTTAGAGGGAACCCTGAGGAAAAGCCTTTTGTTATGTGGAGAATCTTTTTGTAATGAAAATGATCATATTCTTATGTGTCTGTTCTGTAAACCTGGATTTCCATATGCTAGCTTTTCCTAAATAGAAGTGCCACCTGTATTTTATTCCCAGTTCTTGAGAGTAGTAACATTTCAATTGGCTGCAGAGTCTTAAACTAATCATTTTCCTTCTGAACATTAAAAAATGTTGAATGGCCAAACACTCATCAAAAATGTCAAAAATGTTTTCATTTTTGAAAAACTACTCTAAATGTTGAAGTAGCTTGATTAGGTTAAAGTGGTTTTTATATCATTTTCTATAACCACTTAACTTAAGGGTAACTTTTAATGACATCCTACCAAGAGCTTATAGAATTTTAAAGCAATCAGGATTTTTTCCTTCCAATATAACAAGAAGAAAATTAAAGCAATTTATGTTACATATAAGGCCTTATAGTGTGTTCTATATTTATGTTATTAAGTTAAGACTGTGCATTATGATTTTTATAGCTATATGGTGTTAACTTATTTTTGTAAATCACTTCATTTTTTCAGAATGTTTTAATGGGAATATATTTTGTATCTCTTCTAGCAACATCTTCATATATAATTAGTTTCCAATTTTGGAAGTTAAGGTATAAAGTTACCCAGAGTCATCAAACTAGAACTTACTTTGATCTTATTACATGTTTGAAGCTCTGTTGACTTTGTTTCATGGAAACTGTCTCTAGGACAGAAGGTAGTAGAGGGACCTCCCTGGTGGCGCAGTGGTTGAGCGCTGAGCTGTGGAGCTGTTGGCAGCCACGACTTGAGTTCAATGCACAGCCTGGGAGATTCCCACATGGCGTGGCAGACCTCTCCTGCCTCACCCGCTGCTCCCCTCAGCAGTGTATTTCCCTTGATCTGCCTGTTCTGCTCCCCACCCTGTCTCTGGTGAACCCTTTTGCCACCCCATGCCTCTGGCCTGTACCCCAGCCTGTATACAAGAATAAATAAATCTTAAAAAAAAAAAAAAAAAAAAGAAGGTAGAAGAGTGGTCTTACTGCGCTACTTATTTATTTGATGGTTTTCAGTGCAGGAGGCTTGCCGTTTTCCCTCCTTTGTGATATAAGGCATATAGCAAGTCCTATATGACACTTTTTTTTTTTTCCTGAGAAGAGTAAGACCCTCTGAGAGAAATGACATGATTAGGTGTGGGAGTTCTTGTTTCTCCAGGTCCTCACCATGCTGTATATTATCTTTCTGAATGTAGCTATTCTAGCAAATGTAACTGGTATCTCATTGAGGTTTCAATTTGCATTTCCCTAATGACTCATAATGTTAAGCCTCTTTTCATGTGCTTATTTGTCATTTGTATATCTTCAGTGTTGATGTAAATAGTGGATCCTCTGAAATGCTCATTGCCCCCTATACTTCTCACCATACAAAACATCCTACCTGATCTAAGAGGAGACTTATTCTGAGGGAAGTGATGTAACTCCAGGTATTTTTTTATCCACCTGTTGGAGCATTAAGAAGAATAGGTAGAAGTAGGTTAAAGGTCCGTTGGAGTAAGATGCAGAGGTGTTATTTTTTTAACTTAAAATTATCTCTTAACTCCTCCATATTAGAAGAAACTATGACATGTCCTGAAAAGTTTTGTGAAAACCTATATATTCCTGTCAGATATGCTTGGAATCTACTTCCAGTTCCTAATCATTTCCTGGCTTCTCCCCCATGCAGAGGAAAAGGTGTGTAAAAGGTCTGAAGCCTTGACTTCCATTTATCACCATTCTGTTCCATGAATTGCTCAGAAATTGGCATATACACTCAAGTAGGAACAATCTAAAGACCCATTTCTGAATTTACCATGTTGCTAATTTTTGCCTGTTGGGCAGAACAGAATATTTTCCTCCTTAATTAGAAGAATAAAGTTCATACTCATCTAAGAAAAGGTCTCATTTCACCAAGACATAACCAAGACATAAATTTCCCTGGAGCACCGTGTATGAAGAGAGAGAGACCAGCAGATCAGCCGTTTGATTTTACAGGACCTACCCTGGCCTGACCTGCTAGTTTTGTTTAATATTAAATAAAGCCACAGGCTTTGTAAAGAACCACTCTGTGAGCTCATCCAGGAGTCAATGCCATTTCCCATAATCTGGCAAATCTTGAGATAACCAGAGCTTTCAGAATAAACTTTGCTTTAAAAATTGCATAGTCTACTTTAAAAATCTAATCCCCAAAAAAGGTACTGCATTCATCCTAACCAGCTTCAAGGCAAACAGTATGATTGGAAGCACATTCATAATTCATCGTGGTTAAATGCCAAGGGCCAAAGAGATAGCACCCCACTCACTAGTATGGAATAGGATGACATTCATGGTTGATTCAGCTCCTCGAAGCAAGCTATGTAATTGGAGCAACCCAGGAAATTGACCCCAGGTATGTGTCCTGCTGGTATCAAAAATTTCTCATCAGTTTGACAAGTGGCCAGTTTGGGGAGCTCTTTTGAATCATAATAAAAGTAAGTCTCAATTTTCAAGATTTCAGGAACTATTAGATTTAAAGCAAGAGTAAGGGTGTCGATTAGGGTAGTAATGTCTTTGTTTATGTTACTATAAACACAAATCACATTTCTTTATAGTTTACAAGTTTCTTTCCTCTACATAATTTGAGTCACATGCTATGATGGAAGTTGATATATGCATTTTCAGATGAGGAGCATGAAGCAAGAAACATTTAAGTGAATAGCAGTTCAGTCTGATAATTTGAAGCGGAGTATTTGCTATCAGACTTCTTGGTGTAACTCTAATCTCTGCTGAATGCAGAAGAGCAAGCTGGAAATTTACCCAGAGGAGTGAACTGTGACAAATCACCTAATGTCTCAGTTTTTTAATCTGCAAAATGTTGATTAAAATGGTCATTTGGCTATCAGGTTGTTGTGGGGATTAAATGAAACACTGCATGTAATCCACTTACTTCTGTAGACAGCACATAGTAAATACTTGCTATATTTTGGTGTCTTTTACCAACTGTTAAGACCATATAAGACAAAGACACAAACTTTACACTGTACCTGTGAGAGCAGCCTGGCCTGTACGCTGTGGATACTCTGCCTTTGTCTCCACACCTGGGACATCTTGCTATATGACCTGATATGGGGAAGAGTAATTTTTGTCATACTGGTTTTCTTATTGTTCTTTAAGGAGTTACACAAACTTAAGCTAAGGCTCACTTTGTTGTGGAAGGGAGAGAGGAATGGCAGGATGGCTAGCATAAGAAAAGGAGCAAGTTAGAAAAGAATTTGGGAAGAAAGGTAAGAAAAGATGACGACTATGGGAGGAGTGACTTGATGTTGAAAGGAGCCTGGTCTGATGGGGCAGGGATCATTGCCTCAGAAGCTGTGAGCCCAGTGGTGGGGGCTCTCCCCAAGTGTCCGTGTTGCTTACCGTGCACCTGTGAGATAGGTGACGTCTATGGACCTGGAAGAGGCTTAATTCTGTGGACTGTTCTGATGTATAGGATGACAAAACCTATCGTCCATACCTAACTCATTATGATTCAATACTGAAAATTGATCCTAAGCTAAAATAAAACTTTTCTGTATGAGGATGTGTGTAGGTGGTTTTTGTTTGTCTCTGTGTGTGTTTGTATGTTTTTTTTCCAAAACAGTGTTTAACTCCGATCTTCCCATTTTCTGCAATTCATTGTTTATGGAGCTGGCCGTGATTTAAGAAACAGCTGGGATGCTGGTTCCCTAGCCTTCAGGCCACTATTGACTACAAGTCTTGCAGCACAACCAGATTAATGGGATTGGGTACAACTATAGTAGGTTGCACTAATTAATCAATTTTATTTTACTTTATATACTTGTAGTTGAAGCTTTTGCATTTAACATGCAAATTTATGTAAATTAAAATTCAAATTCATGCAAACAGATATGCAAATTTGTGTCCCTAGATTTGCTAGGGAAAAAAATCTGGTAGCCCTACTGTAAGTTCCTAAAACACAGTTGGGGGAAGGGAGAGAGAACTTGAACTACTCTTGCAGCTTGATCTGCCTTTAATTTGTTAATATATGCAAGTTGAAAATGAAAATAAAAACATGTTTTACTTCAGCTGCTCCTTATGTTATAAAATAGAAAGCTGAAAATCTGCAACAATAACAGGAACAAAATCTGTGAGTCTCCTCATTGAGATAAGAATTCCAAAGTTTTATTTATTCCAAAATCATTTGCCTTTAGGCAGTGAGTCTCATAAGTGTAGGTTTCTTGCTTTTAATTGATCAGATTGAAACTATAACCAAACCCAGAGGAAATGCTCTTAGAGTCTTCAAACATGAGACCTTACACTATAAGCTCTGAGTTGTATATAAACTGTTTAGGAATCCACAGTGGAAATGAAAAAAAGACAGAAGAAAATTAAATAATGAAAAATTACAATTGGATTAATTCATATTGAACAAATATTTCATTTAAAAGACCATTATTTCTAAGTGAGCTTTTATTAAAGGGCAGTAGCATTTTCTATGAACATCAAAATGGAAACTTCTAGAAGAATCCTAGGCCAGCAGTTTGAGAATATATTGCAACAGAGAAGATACATACATGATAATTGTAATGTTACATATTCTTGTATGTTTTTTTTTTTTTTTTTCAGACAGACCTAATCATTTGGAAAATAGTAAAGGAGGGAGCCGCAAAGTCTGGGCTGAGCCCTGGCCCAGGCATCCGAAGAACTGAGTTTACTGTTGGGTTTGCTGCATTGGTACTATGACATTTGGCCACAGAAGCAATCTGGGACTCAATTTTATCAATGGTAAAGTAAGATAATAATAATTGCTTGACCTTCTCAAGAGATTGCCATGCCTTTCAAACTCGAAACAGCAAAGCACTAAACAGATGTTAATTACTTTTACAAAAGTTTATCGGTGGTCACTGCCAAGTTTTCCTTTCTGAGAGGCCTTTAGGCACTAGTGACTTGGTTATAGATTCAATCTGATCAATTAAAGATTAGAAGGCCTACATAAGAAACTTAATGTCTCAAGACAAATGATTTTGGAGTAAGTGCAAGTTGGAATGATGTCAGCAATGAAACACAGTGTAAAGGAGACTATTTCTTAAAATTGTGATAATTTTCTCTTCTGTATAATGAGACTACAGTATATAAATTAAATTGCCTTCAGACTCCTACTTTGAAACCTATAATTCTTTATTTTCTATCTCAAGCCAACCTGTTGGCTGGCTTTTCATGTTCCTGACATATATCTCTTTTCAATTGCCTCCGTGGTCTTTTTGTCAATTTTGATGAAATCACGTTGCTAAAGAATGCCAATTGCTGAAAGTCATTTTTAATTTCATTGATTGATTGATTGAATGTTCACTCTATGAATATCATTCGATATTCAGTAAAAATAGGACATGATTGTTGAACCTAAATATGCAAAGTCTAATTGAGGGAGAGACACATTTCTGTTAACTGAATCTCAAGTTATCCTCACTGATTGGGTGAGGGTGGAAAAGGATTGTGAGATTAGTAAGGAAATGTCTCCAATCGTAAGCTATAAAGCCTCTGATTCCTTTAGCAAGTGCAAACACTTGTGTCACCTGAGAGCAGACTTTCAGGATCATGTGATTTAAGGAAATTAATCTATGTGGTACTGGCTTGGGAATGGAGGTAAGGGCTTGCATGTGTGTGATGTGTGGGAGGCACCTTTGTTATGCCTTAGGTGAGAAACAATGAGAACATGAGAGTGAAAATATCACACATAGGCAATAACACTCATAAGGAGTCTGTTAGGGCAGATGAACTCAAAGTTTCAGCCCACTTTACTAGGAGGAAGGGATTATAATTAACAAAGAAAAGTTCTGGTGATAGGCCGGTGCTGGAGCAGAGTTTGGA
Source organism: Scalopus aquaticus (assembly GCA_004024925.1). Taxonomy (NCBI): domain Eukaryota; kingdom Metazoa; phylum Chordata; class Mammalia; order Eulipotyphla; family Talpidae; genus Scalopus; species Scalopus aquaticus. The sequence goes on along the minus strand of PVIJ01004012.1, from coordinate 82,739 downwards.
ATTTGTCTTGCTGCAGATGCGATTTGGTAGACATGTTTTGTAGGGAATAGGAAAAGCCAAACTAGAACTTGGAAGAAAAAGAATGACTTTATCAGCAGAAGGAATTAGCTGAACTCCTGAATGACAGGGAGTTCAAGGAGAAGAGTAGAAGGAAAGAAGACATGGGCCAAGGTCAATGACTAAATGTAGAGGTCTAAGAAAAGAGGTAGGACCTTAGTCATCTGCAAGTGCCTAAGCCTCAGCAAACTAAGATGCCAGGGAAACAGAGAGGGAGTATCAAGAAGCGTATGAGTGTGGGCATTGCTTTCTGTAGTTAATACAACTGAGGTCAATGATCACTTGATTCAGAGTGAGTTGGTATTGGTGATACAGCCTTGATCAAATATTACATAACCATTAAAAGTAATGGAAACTATAGGACAGTTTGGAAAATTTATTTCTAACATGTTAATTGAACAAAGTAAATGTAGGGTAAATGAAAGCATGATCAGGATTTTCTACCCTAGTGCCACTAGTATTTGATAGACCCCTGCAGTCTTACAGACATGCCTGATGGTGGGCACCTGAAGTAGGCATGCGTGAGTGGGCACACCTGAGCCTGGAGGCTGAGCATATAAGGGCTACGTCACAGAGGACATGGCGGCAATAAGAGAATAGAGCATGGCGGCAGAGGACCGTGTGGCAGTGTGTAGCAGAGAGACCAATAGAGAACGCCAGAGAGCCCAGAGAGTGAAGATTCTCTGGGGGCTGAGAGGCCTGTCAGCCTCCTGCCCTTCCCTCCCCCACCCCCTTGCCTGCCCTGCACCTGGTTGCCTCATTACAAATGCTGTAGAAACATTGTGGGGGGTAGGCGGAAGTTATCAGGGTTTTCCATCTACCCCCTCAGTGATGGGCCTCTGTAGGCCTATGCGCATGCGTGATGGCAAGGGCCTGAAGAAGGGCGGGGCGTAGTGTGACCTAGCGTGGCGTAGCATGGCATGCGCTTGCGTAGGGCAGAGGAGAGAGCTTAAGAAAGGAGCGCAGCAACAGCGGCAGCAGAAGCTGTGGCAGCGAGACCCTGAGAGGGCGTCAGAGAGCCCAGAAGGTGAAGATTTGCCGGGGGCTAGGAGGCATGCTAGCCTCCTGCCCACCTCCCCCTCCCCCACTTGCCTGCTTTGTACATGGCTGCCTTGCAAGAAAGATGGAACAGAAAGCCTAAAAAGCCACCTAGGGCTCCAGGACTCTTTCTTGCCGTCTGCATGATTCAGGGGAACCTGCATTGATGCCATATTGGCACAATAGGCTGGCACAACACATTGAAAGCCTGAAAAAGCCACCGAGGGCTCCAGGACTCCTCCCTTACCAGTCTGCCTGGATCATGGAGAACTTGCTCTGTGCTTGCCCGACCTACAGTAAGTACCCGTTTAATGCTAGTGGGCTGGGAGTGCATTGAGGGGTAGAGGTAAAGAAATATGTATATATATTCAACAGTAATTGTGTATGGTTAGCAGGGTATGAGTGATTTCAATGCCTACCTTTGCATTTATATTTTTGATCACACTGGCTCTGCAATTGAATAATGGTGCTAAGTATTGGTACTTTGACTTTTGTTAATGAGAAGAGACTCAGGACTTTAAATAAAGTATTCGTTTTGAGAAAAGGCCAAATGAAATCCTGGCATGACCTAGTGGGAAGGAAGATTTTCAGTTGGTCAAACCTAAAATTACCTTTTCATTTTGCACAGAGAGGATTTAACTTCGGCAAAATATCATCTATCCTGTTGAAATAATTTTAATTTGTGTTATTTACCTTGTTTCTTTAAATGACTTGTTCTGATTTTATAATTGAGCATGAGCTAAAAGTATAAGAAATTTGTACCCAGTTTTGCAGTTCTGAGTGTCTATGACAATTTTTTTCCCTTTAAAATAGGTCATGCATTGCTTAGGTTTAGCAAACACTACTATGATATTGGGATACTGAGGATCTGACACATGGCTGATCTCAATTGAGATGTACTATAAGTATTAGAGCACTCTAGATTTTGATGCCTTTTTAAGAAAAATATTGTAAAATGTCTCATTAGTTCTTACATAAAATACAAGTTCAAATCCTATTATTTTGGATACACTGGGTTAAATTACATATATGTTAAATTCAATTTCACTTTTTTATAAGTAACTATGAAACTATTTAAAATTCACACATGATTCTAATTCTCTCTCTTCTGAGCACTGCTGTCTGTAGTAGGTTCCACCTGCCAGTGATAACCCCCCTGCCAGATGCTGTCCCTGTTCACTTGAGACTCAGAGGCTGAGGACTGGAAGGGCCCTGAGGCTGAGGTAGGACAGAGATGTGGCTTAAAGTGCCTTCTGGTCAAAGTCGCTGTGAAAACACTTCTCCGTGCCAATCAAGCGGGACTAATTTGGTAGCAGACAAAGTACTGCTGCTCAGCAGGAAAAGGCACCTGACATTGAAGTATTTGTGAATGAAACATATGGATCAGATTACCTCAGAGATCTGTCACATGTGTTGGGACAACACAAGGGAAATATTAGAGTGGCTCTCCTTTACAAAGTTTTCTTGGCAAAGCTTTAAGCTCTTTCAATATTGGCCACTGCCTTACTAAACTGGACCAGTCCTCCCAGTGCCATCAAGTCTCATACTCCATACAAAAACTTCATCCTCCCCAAGTTCCACACAGTTCAAGGACTCACATGTCCTCTATTCAAGGCAATAATTCTAGCCTTGAATTCTATGTAAGCACTGTCTTAATTTACTCATCAATTCACTTATTCAAGGCGAGACAGACCATCAACTGTATATCTGATGCCTTGAATCTTCTAGCACAGAATTAGCTTTTTACTTGTGATGGTCACTCAAAAATTGAATTAAGTGTTTATAAACACACACACACACACAGACACACAAAACCACACACATGCACATACTTTGCAAGGAAAAATATATGTGCGTATGCAACACTTGATATGCAAATGCCTATTAAGTTCATGTACTTGAGAAACAAATATTTTACTCTGCTTCTAATCACTCAGATTAATTCTTCTGCAGACATTAATAAATATTCTATTTCATATAGGATATAAAAAGCGTAGGTAAAACAAGTCATCTTACAGCATCTTCCTGGATGAACAGGAGGTGCTTTTTCACTGTGTACAGCTTCGTTAGTTTTATCATCCAGAATCATCACAGTTCATGCCAATGAAAAATTCTGGTTTGGGACCGTCACCAAGAATACAATAAAAGTAACAATAAAACAAAAATGCAATAGCAAATTAAAAATAAAAATCATACCACAATATAATTTAAAATCTGCTAATTCCTTTTTATTTTATTATTTATTTGCTTTACAAATGAGATAGCTCCTCAGATAATATTTTTTCATAAAATTAACTATAAGCACTTTCTCCAAGAAAGCAGATATCAGGTAATAGTATTTTAATAGCAAATGTCCTTGCAAATGAATGTCTAGTATCTTCTGCGAGTGCTAAAGGGCATGCCTTGTGTATTAGTGTGCTTAGCCTGTCATTACAGAATACCACAGAATGGACAGTTTAAACAATATAATTTTATTTTCTGATAGTCCTGGACATTGAGAAGTTTAAGAAAAGGGTACCAGATAATTCGGTTCCCAGTGAGAATCCCTTCCTGGCTTGCAAATGACTGGCTACCATCACACTTTGACCTTGTGTGACAGAGAGACTTGTTTTCTTATAAGAGCACTTGCCCTAAGGGACCCACCCTATTAACTTTATTTAACCCTTATCACCTCCTCATAGGCCCTACTTCCCAATATAATCACATTGAGGGTGAGATATTCAACATACAGTTTTAGGCAAGGCACAAACATTCAGTCCATGTCCCTGTGTCTTATGTAAACCCTACCTACAAAACATTCATTATGAAGAACAGATGAATGATCGGATGATCATTCATGTTGTTAAAGACAACTGGGATTGCTCCTTTGAGTAGGAACATGTTCCCTGGAGATGCCAAGGGGTAGAAATTTTAAAAATCATCTCTGATCTGGGAGCCACAAGGCAGCTTAGGCTTAGTTGTGACTTCACCATCAACCTACGGTGTGATCTTAAGAATTCTGTCCTTAGGTTCTCTGAATCTTAGTTAACTTAGTACTTTTCCTTTTTAACTGGTAGGCCAAAAAAAAAAAAAAAAAAGAGGCGATCTCCTTTACTTCTAGTTTGCTAATTTGTTTATGTGGCTGAGAAATTTGTGTGAACGCATTTTAGTGGAAAAATTTCTAGGTCATGCCAGTGCTTACAATATTTGCACGCCAATATCTGTAAGTAGAAAAGGTGATGTTTTTAAAATGTGTTTCATTTGCATCATGGTCAAATCACTATTCATTTGATTTCCATCAGTATCTGCTCTTATCCCCAAAGCTTGGAACAATAATATAAGATCAGACTCAGTAATACTAATGGGTTCATCATTTAATTTATGCACCTGTTTGATAAATCAACAGTGGAAAAAACAGATTAAAATTGGAAACAGAAGATTAAGAAGAAATGACAGCATACTGGTTGGGGATAATTTCACGGACATTAGCATTCCTAATGTTCTATGTTTTTCTTTGTTTTTCTTGACTTGGAAGAGACACAGGTGGGGAAGAAATTTTAAGAAGGTTTTTCCCTAAAACATAACCTGAATTCCTTTGCCTGAAAGAAAGTCAACTGGTATAAAAGTCTATGTTTAATGCATTTTGAAGATAAAAGGGATACTCTCCCTAAAATCACTCTGCTTCATATGGGAAGACATTGCACCAAGTTTTCTCATCCAATTAAAGTGGCTGATGTATTACATTCTTTATTTCCTGTATGTGTGTTTAGTTTCCTCATGAGATAGCCCACGCTCTTTGGACATCCCTAGGATATGCCACCAATGACCGAGGCAAAGTCTGGTTAGTTTGACAAGGTTGGCTAGTTTCATTCAAGGAGAAAATAACTGGCTCATCCTGAAATGTTACTTGAGATTAAGCACTCCATATGTCCCAGATCTTTTCCCTCTAAAGAAAAGCTGCTTTCTCTATAATGGAGATGCTAAAGAATAAGATAATATGAGTAGGTTTGCTCTGAAATTACCAGTATACATTTTTTTAAAGAACTTTAAGATCATTTCCAACCAGAAGGACCAATCTCTCAGTTTCAGCTTCTTGAGAGAATGCATAAATGTGTAACAGGTCTTCTAATAATGTTTCATTCAAAGTTGGTATCTCACAAAGTTGTTCAGGAACAAGTCTGTTTTCTGCTGGGGCCACCATCTATGTGGATTTTGCATGTTCTCCGCATTCTGCATGGGGTTTCTCTGGCTGCTTTCTTTTCCTCCTACATCCCAAAGCTGGGCATATTGGAATGAGTGTGGGTGTGGATGTGCTGTGCCCTGTGGTGGAGGGACCTCCTGACCAGGGCTGCTTCCCACCTTGTCCCCTGAGTTGCCAAAGTAAGTTCTGGTCCCCATGACCCAGAACTGAAGTAGATGGTTGGGAAATGAATGAAAGAATATATGTATATAAATGAGTGTTTCATATTAGAAAAGTTTTTTGGGAGGAAAGAAGTATTTAGAAGTTTAATGATGCTCTGTGACTAGAAATATGCTATCACTACTGAATTCTTGTTTATTTCAATTATCCTATGGTAAAATTGGTATCTTTATAAGTTGCTCCACTTAAAGTTACAGTTCCAAGAACCTATCTATGATGTTAATTAGAACTCATGATATATACCTTAATATAGCTTCAAAGCATAGTAAGATGATAGGTACATAGCTGATGAGTCAGGTTTTTGGAGTCTAGCTCAGTTCAGTTTCTTGAAGCAGTCACTCTGGGTTATGAAGCATAATGGTAAATAAGTGTCCTTTTGCAGTTACTTGGTTTTCTACACCCATTCATTCCTCCGGATATACTCTACTATATTCCATATTCTAAAAACCTAAGGACAATATAGCCTAGTTTTCCTTGAAACTTAAATTTTAGAGAAAATCATTGTCCTTAAAATCCTCTAATGAGACACACTTGAGGAAGATTTGCAAGGGAGAAGCAAGGGGAGGCCATCTTCCTGCTGCTTTGGCTAGAATGTTGGGAAGTTGGAGTTTATCTGAAGCAGCATCTGATTAGTGTCTAATCATGCATGTTAAGAGAGTGTTGCACTTGTGATGCTGATATGGCATTTGTTCCAGTGTTCAATCATCAGCCTCTGGCTTAGAGACAATCAGGGACAGGGACTTCCTCTTCTGGCTCTTGGATTCCTCTGTCATTTCTGTGGAGGATTGTTCTTGAACTCAGTAATTCCAGTGGTATTTCCCTTAACTCTCTTCCATGCTGCTTTATTGATCTAAATACAAACCTACTTCCTGGCCAAGAATCATATTCTGATAATGTGAAACTTTTCTTGATCCCAGTCTAGGAGTTCCCCAAAGAGGTGAATCATGTTCCAATTTCACAAATTATTTTTACTCAAAAATAAACTCATTGAGTAGCAACATTTTATGAGCTCTTGTTAATGTGTTTTAGAATAAAATGGATAGAGCCTTAATCTTCACACAATTGTATTTTAGTTTAGAAAAGAGAAATAAAATATATTTATAAATAGGATGATTTTAGAGAAAAATGGCAACATGAAAATTAAGCACAATGCTATAGAGAGAGGGAGAGGAGTTCTTTAACTAGGAGATGATATTTTAGTTAAGATCTGAAGGACAACAAAAGTCTGACATACAAAGTTCGAAGCAAAACATGTCATTTCAAGGAATAGCAAGTGCAGATATTTTAAACCATGAACCAGCCTGGTAGGTTTGAGTAACAGACAGGAAGCAGTGAGGCTGGGACACTGTAAGGTACGAGGAGTCTTACAAGATGAGGTTGGAGAAATAGGTAAGACCAGACCACATAGAATCACAAGGCCATGACCCAGAGGAGAAGTATTATTTAAAGGTGCAAAGTCATCTTGCTTCTCAGTAAAGGAAATAATGTAATATGATTTTCTTTTTAAGAAGATTATTCTTCTCCTAACTGAAAATGAACAATGAATGTTCAAGTAATTATGTTCTTTCATGAGTCGAGAATATCTGTGAAGGTGGTCAAATCAGAGGGATACCTGTGGATGCTGGGCAAAAATGTCAAGATTGACTTATAGGTTTTTTAAGCTTAAGTAATTGGCTGGATGGTGATGTCGTTTATTAAGAAAGAAAACACTCATGAAGCAAAAGAAAAAATAGACACTTTGGAGGGAAAAAATAGACAAATGCACAGAAGATAAAGCAACCTTAAGTGTTCTTGTAGTGTCCCAGAATCCACTATCATTTAGAAAAGAACTTAGGTTCCTAGCAGCAGAGTTCAAATACTGAGACACTAATGGTTCTCCTGCCTCGGGCAATTCACTTATCTTTTCTAACCTCAATTCCTCCTTCTGAAAACTGTGATAAAAACTGCCAGTGGATCCTTGCAGATTAGATTATACCATGAATGTAAATCAGGTAGCAAATGTTTGGGAAATAATAACAAAATATTGAAAGTTCTTTTTCTAGGTCCATGACAAATGATACCCCAAAGAATTATGTGGCCAAAACCAACTAAAATTTTTAATAAATTTTAAGTATAAAATTATACAATGTATCTTAGGTGTATTACAAAGTTGATAAAAAATTAAGATGGTTTCAGAAGCCAAAACAAAATGAAAACAAGACTTATTTCAAGTGAAGTAAGTTTGATCACAAATGGATTTTAGGTGGATGTTGGTATCCTGAGCTTCCATTCTGATCTTGTGAGGAAATAAGGGAAAGACATTGCCTAGAGCCATGGATCAGGGGTATCACACATCTTCTGCATAAAACTAGAAACTGCAAGCCTTAGAAATAGACCCATTCAGGGAGAAAACCCTCTTAGTTTCATTTTGATGCTGGATGGAAGAGGAAGAATGCTCCCCGGAGGATTCAGAACACCGACTCACCTTCCGTGAATTCTCCAAAAATCTATTCCCTCGCACATTTTCTATTTGCCATTGTATGTGATCTATGTAGTGCCTGGTCCACAGCTTATTTTCAAGAAATACTTACCCAATATATAGGAGAAATCCCTGGAATTTGCAAGATAAAGAAATAAATAAAATATGAAGAATCAGATTGTGACTCTTGAGGACTAAAACATGTTTGATTACCAGATTACCAGTATACACTGAAGTTTATAGAACTACAGTTAACCAAGAGTTTAGAAGGAGCTGCCTCGAGGAAAAAACTTTATTTTTTGTCTCTAAATATTCATAAAACCTGAGTCAATCACTAAATTGATCCCTTATTTAGACTCTGTAGAGAACCACAATTCAGATTTTCCCTTCATGAGATTTTGCTTTTGACACACTTTTATTCTGGAAGTAGAAGATTCTGTCAGGTACAACTTGAATTATGATCTATCTTTTATTGATTTTTTTTTTTTTTTGGTAGACAGAAAGCTCCTTGGGGCTAGAACTTTAACTCTGCTTTTATTCAGCACTCTTCAAGCTAACTCTTTCATGCTGAACATACATGTGGCACCCAAGAAAAACAACAAAAACATATCAAGTCACCTTATCTAATTCATCAAATTGTTTCCATTAATAATTAATTTTAATTTTGTTTAATTAAAGTTATAAAGTGGACTGAGCTGAAGACAATGTGATTAGCTTAAACCAGAGGCATTTGGAGACCCACAGACACTTGAGATGCTCACCCCAGAAACACCCAGATGTGCCCTTCTTTTATGAATTTTGTTGGCACTATTATCATACAATGCTAAATGTTACTACTAAATGGCAGACTATCAAGAATTTTTGAAAATTAAAGATGCTCAAAAGCAAAATGCTGATTTGACTGAAAGATGAAAAACTTCTACCCAGACACACATTAGACCTTTTTTGGTATGTTCTGGTGCCTGTGTCTAATTAGGAAGTCACATTGGGCAAGGTGAACAGTGGGCTGGAATATGTGTTTGAATAAAATTAATGGTTCCCATTTTAAAGGACATGCATGTGTCCTTATTTATTCTTTTTTCCCATTGCAGAGTTTTCCCTATGTATAAATGATCTATTTCCAGACAAACAAAGGCAGTTTTTGCCAAATCTACACTTGGAAAAGTACTTTTTTAATTATCTCATTTTTTTTCTGCAGTCAAGATAATAGATGTTTTCTTTTTTTTTTTAAGATTTATTTATTTATACATACAAGCTGGGGTACAGGCCAGAGGCATGGAGTGGCGAGAGGGTTCACTAGAGGCAAAGCGGGGAGCAGAACAGGCAGATCAGAAATACAATGCTGAGGGGAGCAGCGGGTGAGGCAGGAGAGGTCTGCCCCACCATGTGGGATTCTCCCCAGCTGGGCGTCGAACTTGCATAGCACGTGCTGCTGACAGCTTCACAGCGCAGCGCTCAACTGCTGCGCCACCAGGGATGCCCGATAATAGATGTTTTCTATTTAACAATCCCTTAATACTTCAAAGTATATTTCTTTCCTTACATCAATTGTTTCAAAAGCATCATAAAATTACTGCTTCTATTTAGTTTGCAACATAAGAAAAATATCACAGAAGGTTAATGGAATCAAGCAGACCGTTGAATTAGTTCTTTGACTTTTGCCCTGTGTGAATCCTAGTCATTGCTGCAGACTTGTCTCTTGTTCATTCCCAGGGGAACCTCAGTCCCAGGACATTATTTTCCAAGCATGCTTCTCTGTTCCTTGGTCAATTCTAGAGTTCCATCTCTCTCCCACCAAGGTAACTGCAGTCACTAGATAGTAGGTGAAAATGTTGCATTCTTAGTCAAATGTCTGTCTTACTTCTCTTCCCCACCAGTTCATTACCTTGAAACTCACCAGTCCTTACATACAAGTATATTCAAATACACACATACAAAATAGGGTACACAAATACAGGATTTTAAGTATAAACTCCTCGCTTCCCTTTCTTCCTCCAGATGCACAAGTAGAATAAAGAAGTCCAGAAAATTCTATTCACATAACATGAGGCTAGAAGAAATGATATAAAATTTGGAAGCATTTTGCTTTTGCATGACTAACTTGCTTAATTAACTGTTCAGAGAGACCCCTTGACATGTTGGTGTGAACCTGTGCAGAAGTAAACACTAGCAGAGAATGAACTTAACTTGATATCACAGCCTTTCTCTGATAACTGGCTCCGTGATTTCCTTTCCCTTGCTTTCTTCTCAAAAAGTAAAAAAAAAAAAAAAAAAAAAAAGGAAAGGCAAAATAAAAGAAATTTAAACTAGATGACCTCAAAGGTCTATTCCAACCCTAATATTCTCTGATCCAATGAGGAAATACTTTTGGTTCCCCTCAGAATGGGGTACACGTTCTTTGTGAAGCTCTAAATGGATCTGAAAATGGTTCTTAGAAATAGAGTCTGTATATTCGCAGTCCTGCCTGAGGGTAGATAGGTCTTTTACATCTTGAAAAAAGTGATTTTGGACTAAGTGGCCCTTGAAGCTGGTACGGCTGCCCTACACACAGGATTCTATGCAGTTGGTAACTCACCTTATTTCAAGAGAAAATGATTCTTGGAGTGTTCACTTTGTACTGAAATTCTTTTTATGAATTCCCTGATTTTTCAAACCTTGCCCTTTAAAGGAAGCAAAAATAAAACAATAGAACCATAACAGCTGTTTCCCAGAGTTGCAAACTTTGGACAGCCAGGCCCTTTTCAAACACTCTCCAACTCTCTGCTGATTTCCCGGTAGACTTGATCTTAATCACAAGCCTGATTTGGCACAGTGGGTCCAGGATAAAGAGCAAATCTAATGCAATGTATGAAAAGAAGAGGCACTGTGTGCATCTGAGCAACTACAGCTTCTTCACTCATGGACTTATTTCAACATATTTAATCCTCTTCACTCAGAGTTCTTCTTTTTTAATTAAGTTACAATGTGTTTAGCAACTTAGTAAGAATTAGATGCAGATACTGTAGAGATGGAAGTGAGTGGTTATGGTCCCTGCCTTGAAGAGGTGCTTAGTCTATTTGGGGGAAATAGCTTTATGACAATAGCTGCAGTAGATGGAGCTCTCTGCAGTGGAAGGAAGGTAAGCAACACATAATTATGGGAGGATAGAACAAAAAATTACTTTTTCCTGAGAGTAGTAAAGTTTAGATTCAGGTACATGAAGGCAACATGAAAGAGAGCTATCTGATCCCAACCATGGATATGTTTGATGAATCGATCAATTAAGTAGAAGACATTGAATACCTTTTGAATACCCAGCCTCATTTTGAAGATGTAGTTTAACCCAATCGCTCAAAGAATGACTGGTAGAAGTGATTTATGATTAAAGAACTGCCAAATTCTAAACAATGTGCCACAAACTATGGAAGGGGTTTAGGTAGAGAGAGAATATTCCAGGCTGGGGAAGTTAGGGAAGATTCATTATCCTAAGAATTGAACAGAAGGAAAAACAACAACTGATATTTACTAGGTACTAATATTATTCTTTCCACTACTGTGAACTTGTGTGTGTGTGTGTGGGGGGGGGTAGCAAACCTAATAGTATCACAAGATGTGAGGTGATGGTCACATGTGAGGATGACCACACTTAGGGAACGGTGATGAGTTTTGTCTGACTGAGGCAGAAGAATATGTGGGAGGGTGGGGCAGGCCAAGTGAAGTCCAGGGCATGGAGATTGGATCTACTTGATAGAAGAGGTGCATTGAAGGTTCTTGAAGTGGTGGGGGAAAGTGTATTATACAAAGTCTCTTCTAGAATCCATGTGAAGGAGGGATTTAAAGTAGCAAGTCTGTGGGAAGGCAGAATATGTGAGCGTAATCCAGAGCTGGAGGATCAGAGTCTAACTAGCCTGTTGGGCATAGAAGGGATAGAGAAGGGAGATATTTTTGCTTGTTTCCTATTTGTCTCAAAAGAAATGTAGGTGACTTTTGGCTAGAAGTATGAATACTAACATATTTTTGTACTCACCACCTGCTTCTCTTCACAAGTTTATAGCAATGAAAGATGGCATACAAAAGACAAATCTGAAAGAGATGAACAGCTCAATTTTTACCAAGGTCTTTTCTTGGGCTTTCATGTGGTAAAAGAGAGAGTTGTAAAAGTTGAAGTTATCACAAAAAGAAAAGAGCAGTAACTTGAAAAATGTGTTTAAAGTTAACAATGAAACCTACAATGCTGACCTTCAGGAAACTGATTATCGATGAGCAAGGTCCATCTTACATTCAAGACCTGAATAGACCATTCAGTGTGCAATATGCCTGCTCTGTCTACTCACAGAAGAATAAGGAGTTCAGCAACAGGGTGTGTTGGTTAGGAATTCATTCCCCAAACAAGCTACCTGCATGCAAGTCCTGACTTTGAAAGGTTGAATGATCTAGGACTAAAGCTCTGTTAAGAAATGAGATGACTAGTAATAGCTAATTCACACATGTGTTGCAAGGGTTAATCTATGAAAAGAGCTGGGGAACAGTGTTAGGCATAGGAAAAGTTACTATATAATATTTGTTATTGTTGAGAGAGAGAGAGAGAACAATTAGATATCGTGAATCACCTTAAGCATTCAAGCCATTTTCCTCCTTCATCTGCTCCCACCACTTCTCTATTGCTTGGAAGATCACATCTTGTCAAAACCCATTAATATAATTGAGCCCCTGGTATTTGTTAGTTACTTTTGTGTATCATTTGATTAGTTTCTTATAATTCTCTAAATTTATTTGTCCTGTGGGTAAATTTAGTATCAGGATTTTACTAACTTTCTAATTGTCAAACCTCTATTATGAGTGGGGTATGGTTTTGGGCCCAATTCTAGAACATTCCAAAACATTGCTTCCACTTCTTTCTTAGGGGGAAAGCTTCATCCAGAGAGGACAAATGGTATCTCACTTCATTGTTGCTAGAGGTCTGAGAAGCCTAAGCCAACCTCTTTTGGGATACATTGCTTGTAATTTTGGGGAACGACAGAAAGGTAAGATTGGTCTGTTGATTAACTGTGTCTATGCATTTCTCTGAAGCTAAATGACTGATGATGCAATATATCCAACTCACTGGACATTAGACCAACTGGTCATTTATTTTAAGCAAAATCTGACTGACAACATCCTTAGTTTGCCTGATTATTGATAGTGTATCTCTTTCCTGGGAGACATGATATACTTAGCTCTCAATGCCCCAGATTGAATAATGTGATTAAATGAAAAGTCCTGGTATTTTCAAAGGGAGTAAAGTATGTGGTGTTTTCTTTTATGGTATATATTCATAAAGTGATGAATGAAAAGCAAAATGTGGCATAGTCATACAATAGAGTATTAATAAGTCATAAAAAGAAAAAAAATACTGACTTGTGCTGTAGCATGGATGTCTTAAATCATTATGCTAATTTAAAGAAGACAATCACATAGGACCACATGTTATATGATCCCATTTTTTATAAAATGTCCAGAACAGGAAAACCAATGAAGATATAAAGTAAGTCAGTATAAGTTGCCTAGGGATGGAGAAGGGAAAACCTAGAGTTTACAATTCCCTCCATGCCAAGGAAGTTGTAAATCATTCAGAGATGGAGACAAATCATCTCACCCACATTACTAAGCCACTTTTTAGGTCTCCATCAAAGTAATGTGTATGTGTGTGTGAAGAGCATTATGTTAGTGGAGTTTTTTCCTTTATTTATTGGGCTTTGACTACACCTATTAGTTTGTGGAGTTAGACTTACATGTTTATGAAGATTTGGGAATTGTTTAACTATGGTGTTCCAGGTTTTATGTTTAGGGTAATAGAAATATTACATTACAAGATTGATCTTGGTGATATATGCACAACTCTGTAAGTATAAAAAAAGTCAGTGAATTGTACAAATCATTTACATGATTTGTATAATGAGTGAACTATATTTTAATAACAGCTATTAAAAATATATGATTATCCTATAATGAGTGTTCACTATGTATCAGGGACACGATGGGGTAAAGGAGTTAGTGATGGGTGTTGATGGAGAGAGGGGCAAGGGAAGTGTTGAACTCTGAGCTCTCTTTCCTAGTCTGTATGGCTGTGTGTCAGTCACAGTTGACAGTGGACTGTAAACATGTTCTTAGTAATGATGACCCAATAGGGGAGGGAATGGGAAAGACATACTTTGTTTCTTAAGTCTTTTGTTCAGCCAACCTGACTTATTTTCATGTTTTCCTTTTTAACTTCCTTTTCCTCTAAGACTAGTCTTAATTGATGCTGCAAAATGCTTTTATTTCCAATCAGCATATTTTCAAGAAATGTTGATGACAATTAGACTCTAGATTTTGCCCTTATGTACTACTCTTTCTTAAGCCTTTGCATTACCAGTGGCTCCCATGCCACTAATTCCTTGTGTGGACTTGTCAGCACTTCTAATGATCTGCATTTCTGCTGCCTTCTATATATTGCTTAGCCAATGTATACACACTTAGCTCTCTTAATCTCCCTCATAAGTAAATTCCTCAGCCCCTTAATCACCCCCGCTACTCTTCTCTGAATCCTTTCCAATGTGTTGACATCTTTCTGGCACAATGGCGCCCATAGCCATATGCCTTTGGCACTCGCTCCCCTTGGCCTCCCACCAGAATGGAACTTGGCCGACGTCAGAACAGAGAGTAAGACATATTTATTTGATTTAGCTTTTGATTATGTTCACTTCTTGGGATGATGGTTGATTACTAGTGATGGGATTGGCCAGGCTTTGGGACTCAGAGCACATCAGTTGGGGGGGGGGTGGTTATGTGTGAAGAGCAATAGCATGTAACTTGTGTTTCTCCCAGGATTAGTCTCTTTCTAAAATTGATAAAATCAGGAGCTTTGGGAAATGATCATACTTTAGATTAGCATCCCAAAGATTGTTTGTGTTTCTATTGCCTGAATTTCAAAATTCAGTTTAACTTTCCATAATTCTAGAAATTTGGGGTTAGAGAACTTGGAGATTTCTGTAGGGAGGAGATGCCTGTCATTGCAGAATCATCTGGGACAGAGGCTTTGAAAATTTAAAGTTTATCTATCAATTCTAGATGAGAAATTATTTATTCCATTGGTTAAAAATCATGAGTCATCAAAAAAATCAATATATCTACTACTGTACTTGAAAAATGCCTTCTGTATCCCCATCCCACTTTGGGGGAGACTTTCATTTTTAGTAGCCTGTGTTCATACACTGTCAATTCACCCACTAACACAACTCAAATCACCCACTAGACTTAACTTTTTATAGTTAGTAATATGACCTCTTTAATGATAAACCAAAATGACTTACTTTGAGAAAGAAAATATGTTTGTAAATAAGGTATATGATAGCATTTCAGTGATTACATCCTGTTTAAAATTAAAGTCTCTGATAAATTTTACTTATGCATTCAACCAATATCCATGGAGGGCCTACAATATCCCTGGCACTATCTTAGACACTGGGGCCATAATAGTCACAAGATACAGTTATAATGGCAGGCATCAAATATAAAATAACTACAGATATATTTATACAAGTGCAATAGGGTGGGGAACTCCATGTGTCACAGGAAGGCAAATATGAGCCTTATACATAGGACAAAGCCACCTATGTCTCCATAGGAGTCTCACTGTCATCAGCGGCATGAACCTCAAAAATTAAATATTGTATCCTTGTACTTTACCTAGACCAGTATGGAGTATACATGTTTCCTTGGAATAATATGGCACAATTATCACAATTGGCAAGCCAAATCCTGTCTCTGAGAGTGACACTAAGAGACCAGATTGCATTTGCTCAAGTAGGATATATTAATCTCACTGAGATGCAAGGCAGATGTTCAGTCTCGGTTTAGGGAAAGTAAGGAAAAATAACTTGCTATTAGCTACAAACTTGTGTCAAATCTACCTGGAAGTGATGGTGTGCAGGCAGATGGGCATTCCCATGAGTAGGAAGCATGGAAAAATCTTCCAGCGGATATCAGAAAAAATTAATCTCAGGCTAAACTATGGAAGGAAATAAATGAAATAGTCAGCCGTTGCCACCCATTTCTCCTTTAGAAACAGAAGCTGGATGCTCAAAAGTCAAAAGGAAACCACATCAAACTGCTGAAACTAACCTTTTGGTCTATTGGAATGAAACCAGTATTCTGCACCCTATCAAAGGAGGCCCTTTATTTATTTATTTTAAAGATTTATGTATTTATACATACAAGCTGGGGGACAGGCCAGAGGCGTGGGGCGGCGAGAGGGTTCACCAGAGACAGAGTGGGGAGCAGAACAGGCAGATCAGAAATACACTGCTGAGGGGAGCAGCGGGCGAGGTAGTAGAGGTTTGCCGCACCATGTGGGATTCTCCCCGGCCGGGCGTGGGACTCGCATTGCATGCTGCCAACAGCTCCACAGCGCCGTGCTCAACCGCTGCGCCACCGGGGAGGCCCTGGGAGGCCCTTTATTAACCTGGAAGTTTGGTTTTATTTTCTCTTGCTATGGGCCATCTCCTGTGTTCCCCAGTTGCAGATGTGCATGTGGAAGACCTCTCAGGGCTTCCTCTTGAGTTCAAGGAGAGGCTCAGTGCTTCCTTCTCTCCAGAAAAGGGGACCAGGCTGACCCAATGTCTTTTGTGTGTACTGTCATCTTAGTTTCAATCCGTACAGTCAATCAAACGCTCACAACTGCCTTTACTGAAGGCTGGTGTGCTTTCAGAAGATATTTATAGTTTAAGAAGAAAAAACTTTGAAAATCTAGTTAATTTAGACTTTTTCTTTATCCTCCTTAAGGAAGGGTGTTCAAGGCTTAACCCTTTGGAAAGTTGGGGAGTTTTGTGTACTTCCCTCACTTCTGACTTGTTTTTCCTTCCCTTAATTTATGACCAGCTCATGTGAAATGAACTATCCCACAAGTTGACATCTCTGCCAGATGAAACTTCCCTCCTCCCACCATCATAAAAACTTCACACACTCTGCAGAAGCACATGCTCATCCAGCTTTCTCCCCAAGTCTCAGAGCAAAATAGTGGAACATGGTGCTATAAAGTAGAGCTGTGAAACTAGGATACCTAGGGAGGTCTCAATTTCCTCTTTGATTAGATGGAGATAATATTACTTACTGTGTAAGGTGGATGTGAGGCTTAAATGAGCTTATTGGTGAAAAGGTTGACACATGATTGGCCCTCAGAAAAATCATGGTTATTTTATTATCCCAACCAGTTCCCTGACATTCAGTATTGTCTAACTAGAGTCTAGGAGGAAAAGGGAGGTAGATATGAAAATAACTTCTCAGATGTTTAGTTCACAAATATATGGACTCACTGTTTTTCTTCTGTGATGACCTATTAAGCAATCACAGAATTCAAATGTTATATTTTCTCTTAGTGATATTAAAGAAATTCATTTTCCTGTCAGCAGCCTTTGGCCTTGTCCTGCAGGAACAGGCTGCCTTTGAGTCATATTGCACTTGCGGGAGGTTTACTCAATAATATCAACCAAAAGCAGACAAAAGATTCAAACACACCATCAGCAAATCACCCTCACCATGTAACAGGTCATAACACACCTTAGTTTCCAAGGTATGATTCTGACCCTCACTAACTTCTTACTGATGTTACTCAAGTAATGAAAGGAAATGTGAGATGGTATTTGCCATATATATAACTGGGTTTGCATTTCCAATGTTGCAAGTTCTAAGCTTCTCACTATCCATCCTACCTTCTAGTACTGGAGTCTTTATGACCCCCGAGTGTTCAATCACCCATGACTATTTCAGTCAAACTTGCAACCTAGTCTAACTTGCACCTTTTGCCTCTAAAACCCATACCAGTCACACTCTTTTTACATGGACAAGTAGGTGTTTGGATTCCTCCCAGGATGCAGTTACTTCCTCATCCACAAAGCCAACCTACACCATGGAGACAACTTCAGTTCCAATCTAGATCTTCCTTTTATCAGAGCTTCCTTCCACCCTCAGATTGATTCATGATGTTGATTAAAAAAAAAAAGGTGTGAAGGGGATAAAAGGGTGACTGATCATGGCAAATCCAACGTGGGGTAGCCCTGATGAGATTTGTTGGCTGATTTGGAGCTGTATTCACCAAGTGAGGCTCATCTTGTTTAAGAACCTAATAAACACAAATAATGACAAGGATTTTTCAAAGTTCTGTGATATCACCATTTATTCCAGAGCCTATCACATCACTCCAGATGAAAGTAGACTCTATGTTCTCCTATTTTTCAGGGTCATTTTGAGTCATCTAATGCATAAAGTCACAATGAGTTTCTGCTGTTCTTTTATTCCTACCACATTCATGGGATTTCTGATTATATTAATGGAAAGTGGAAATACCTATGCATTAATTAATTCCCTATATGTGTAGAGTTTTTCACAGTTTACAAATTGCTTACATGCACAGTAACTTATTGAAGCCACATAAAGTCCCCATGTGAGGGTTTTGACCTCCCCATTTTTCAGTTGAAGACAGTTTCAAATTGGTTTTTGTAATTTACCCATTTACCCAAGAACTTTCAGAAGTGAATCTGTAAGTTCATCCCTTGTCTACAATTATTTATATGTGTGTATATATATATATATATATATATATATATATATATATATATATATCTCCTCTGCTTACTGTGGGTTTTTTAACTAGACATGTTGAAAGTAGTTTTTTTAATTAAGAAGTAGAATTAATTAAAAGAATATTAATTAGTGAACTCAGTTTCTTTCTTACATGTCAGTACCACAGCTTTTGTTTATTATTAGTGGGTTTCTGCTTTATTACCATGTACCTATGAGATTGTTGAGTATTCTCATTAGTATCTCATCGAAGGCCAATGATTTTTGAATATTGAACTTTTAAAACACATCCCCTTACCTGACTTTAAATCAATAGCGGTGCTGTCTCACTCTTTCATTATTTCCCAAGTGTCTAAATTCTCTCTCTTTATTTTTCTAGTTAAAAACCAATTTAAAAAGCATTTCAGTAACTCTTCCATTATAGAATTCTTGTTGTAATAAAATTAATAATTTAAATTTGTTGGCATCAAATGCTGGAACTCCTCAGGGCACCTTAATGAAAATAGAAAATGATACCAATACTGCATCATGCCCTGATTACTACCCCAGAGCAAGATTGGGCAAACCTGCCAAATGACTGCAAAAAGAACGATTCCAAATTAAAATTAAAAACAACAATCACACAGGAAAGGCATTAGCTTCATTCACCCTGAAGAGTAATGGGTCTCAGGTCTCTAGCTACAGATGATGAATTCAAGGGGAAAAAAGCATCCTGCGAGACTCTAAGACTTTCCGTTGTTAAAATATTAGCCCTTTATTGGGTTTCATAAAATATATGGACATTTCATAAAAGTGCGTAGTCAGGTCCTTTCAAATTTGTCCCAGAGAAAATGACATGCTAAGAGGTGAATTAACTTTCATAAGGTCCCACAGAAAGTTACAGAAAGGCTTGACTGGCTCCCAAATCCCTTGACATCCAGCTCATATATGCCATGGTTCTGTACTATCTCTATTCCAGCACATGGAGGATCCATTCATATTCGAGTGCTAGATGTAACCACCCTTAAACCACTGACATATAAGAAAAGGCAAACATATGAGAGAAAGGAGCCAGGACTAAGATTAGACAAACAACTCCAGATATATGGATACCTATTTCAGGTACAAACATTAAGGACAGTTAAACAATTCACTAATCAAGATAAATATTGTACAAATACATTATTTTTAAAATAAAAATTATTGCAAAACAACCATTACACATTAATTTTGCACCCCTTAATCTGCACCCTGGGCCAGTGCCTCATTAACTTCTCTCTTTTCACTTGCCTCACCCTGGTATTGGTTCTGGGAATTACTTTTCTTTCCCTTTATGGCCTGTAGTTAATTCTTCCAAATGCCAACACCTTTTTGTTGAAATCAATGCTTATCTAATGAAGGTCTACAGGGTAAGCCTCTTTTTGTCTTTGCAAGTGTCAGAATCATATGGAAGGGTGAGGTCATTTACTATATGTGCTAATTTTAACGTATGTCCAAAAATTCTTTAACATTCTTCCCTTAAAATGGTGGAAGCTGATGTCTCACTCCTTAAGTGTGGACTGTACTTAGTGACTAGCTCCTGATGAATAGGATGTGGCAGGAGTAATTATGTGTGATTTCGGAGCCAACACTGTGGACGGCATGTGGTTTCCTCCTTGTTCTCTCCTGGATCACTTGCTCAGGTTGAAGCCAAATGCCTTGTCATGAGGACATTGAAGCAGCACCATGGACAGGTCCATGGGGGCACTCAGAAATTAGGGTTCCCAGCTGAAGTCATGTGTATTACTTTGAAGGAAAATACCTGGAGCTTTCCCCAGTTGATTTGCTTTAGTTAGTTAAAATTATTATATTCTCTGTTAAATCACATTAAAAATAGTTAAATTATCCTGACTGTTTATACTTTTTATCTTTTCATATTTTTCCCCTAAAGTTTCCATATCCCTTATATGAACAGCTCACTTTTTGTCTAAGTTAAGTGGTGGGGGTTTCAATGTACAGTTAGATGAGATTTGACAAACTCTTTGTAACCAACACCACTGTAAAGATAAAGAATATTGTCTGCTATTACTTGCAGTGAGCCATAAGACACTAATGGTGTATTTTCAAAGTAAATGCTGATTAATATGGCATGGCTTGTGAAATTCATAGAACCCTTCAATAAGGGGCAGAGATTTGCATTTTAGACACATAAATGGTAACGTTTGATGCAACTCTGGGCTAGCCATTTCAGCTCTCTGGGCATAGGTATTTTATCTACCCACCAGTCAGATGGACTAGAGGAACTTTAAATTACACATTATTTTGCATGCACACAGATTTTATTTTCTCCAAATTTAATATATTTGTGCAAAATAATATCAGGTAGTAGAACATTTTCCACTGCTTATCCCTACCCTCCTGGCCACTTTTTCTCTTGGGTCTTAACTTGCATAATCATTCTAGATCCCATATGAAACTGTTGGTAAGAAAAGAGGTAGCAGGCGTCATGCTCTCTTCACCCAGCAAAACTAACTTTTACTTTGGGAACAGAGGTAGTCCTACAACTCTGCTAATACCCAAATATAACCTTGCCTCCTGAGAAATTTGAAACCAGCCTAAGGTTATCTCATAACCTCAAGACATTAGCTAAATTATCAGGGATAAGCTAACCACACAGTATAAGATGAAATTCATTTAACATAGATATTTACATTAAACATATTCAGAATAATATTTTCACTGGGACATGGATAGATCAACCAATGGCAATTTAATAAGAATATCGTCTCTCCTTGTAAGGGATATTCCCTCTCAGCTGCAAAGGGGACCAAAGAACACTGTATCACTCAGTCTTGTCAGAGGAGATGTTCTGTTAGTGATTAAAGAGCTGCATGTCCTCTTTAGTCACAAAAACATTTCATGGGTAACCTTGTTTCTGTCTTAATGGATTCAGGCAATGTAATGAGAGCTACCAAAGTGGACACGAAGAAACCCTTTGAGAGAAAGAACATGTCACTTCTCACTTCCTCAGTAATGGCAGTCCCTCCTGGGCTGAACAAGCCCTTCTGGGCAAAGCTAGAGGAGTGATTTAAAATGCACCTGCTTTTACTGCTTCCTCCAGAAGCAACAGAAAGGCACCCAAAAGAGAGAAGTTTTTCCTTTGTTAGCAACACCAAACACCACTCAGAGGTGTCTTCGTTTCATTAGAGCTGCCTGATGATGTAATAGCAGAGAGAAAAATAATACTCCCATAAATGCACAATGCTTATTCTACCTCTCAAAATATATTTTTATCTCTGTCTTCCTCAAACTTCACACCACATATTGGAGCTGATATGTTCACAGTAGATTATTTACTTGACTTTTTTTGTAATGGATTGGGCACTGAAGGGTCAGAGGATATATGTGATGTCTATAATATACAGAATGAATGAATGGGCGAAGTAGGAACAGAATCAGACTTCACTTCTTTCTGTGTGTGTGTTTGTGCGTGCACACACATATATGTATATATACGTGTGTGCGTGTATATATATTTTCCATATATAGGACAAATAATACTACAAATAATACTGTCCACATATAGGACAAATAATACTGTAATTCTATTCAGGGAAAATCAGGGAAAGAAGGACAGACTTATTGAGAATGCACTTTTATTTTATGCCTTTTGCCAATTTGAAGAAGCAACTAATTCATAAACTATATGGTAAGCACATTTAACTGTTCTAGGATTTTTCTCATGCTTCATGAAAACAGAGATCATAACTGGGAAACCAACTGTAAAATTAAAAGAACTAGATGTTGCCAATAAAGACCATCATTTCAGGAAAATAAATTTGTTTCTTGGAAGCTGTTCTTGAATGTATGCTTGAGGTGCCCACAAGAAAACTAATTCAACCGAGAAACAAATTGATCTTGCTTCACTGGTTTATATGAACAGACTAAAATACACACCAACAAGTTATATCACTTAATAACTCCTTGTTTCCTATAATGAATCAATGACAAGATCACCTTGAATTATTGTAGTTTGAAACCATGTGTATAAAGTTGTAGAACTATAGTACATGCACCAAATTACTTACTGGTTTCATTAAGAACATAGTCAAAGTTAACAAAATCAGTGTAATCACTGTTTGTGCCCATCATATTTGGAAATTTTGTTTCTTAAGGGTTTTTAATTTTGTTAATAAATTGGTAACATTACTGTAGAGATGAAATAAAACATACAATTTGATATTACAATTGGTATCTGGAAATGCGTTATTTTATTCTGTGAAGGCATTTTATTAGATCTTACAAAGAAAAAAGGAGCATATTTTTGCAAAATCAATTCTCTCGAGCCTTCAAATTTTCCTGATTATGGTTTCAAAAGTTGCATGTAACGTTTTTTATTAAAATGGTGAGAAGTGGGGATTTGCAAGTTGTATTCTCCATTCTTCCAATTTACAAAAGCTAGTGTTCAGTGCATTTCTGTCAATTTGGTGTTATCACAAAAGACAATGCAGTGAAGCCTGAAAATCTTCCTGTTAAGGGTTCCTCTAAAGTTTTTGTTTCTCTGTGAGCAAGAAAATACTATTTGACCTTGGCCATGTGGAAATGGTCCTCCTGAAAAACTGATGTTAATTTCAAATGCCGAATGGAGTGGAAGGAGGGACACAGATTATCCCTCAACACTTTAGCCTAATAAATATGTCATAGTAAATGGGAAACATGCTAGCAAATAAAAAATATTTAGACACCACTAGTGGGTAATCACAATTTTTTGGCAAGTCCCCATTTTAATATTCTAATAAAAGATCTAATGAGCAAACTAGTAACAAAAGAGTCAATCTGAGGAAATATTTAAATATTAGAGTGACAATTTATACATTCTAAAGCAACCATTTTGTTACAGAAAAAAGACAAATACTATATTTTCATTTTTTAAGTAAAAGTTATTTGAAAAAAATAACATGTTATTTTGCTACACCTAATATCTTTTCCTTTAAGAAATATATTTTGAATTTATATTCATTACAAATTCAAATTTTATAAATTCAAACTAGAATTTATGAATTTGACTTGATTACATTTCTTTAGAGCTATAACTAAAT
The DNA here is from genome assembly GCA_004024925.1 of Scalopus aquaticus. NCBI lineage: Eukaryota > Metazoa > Chordata > Mammalia > Eulipotyphla > Talpidae > Scalopus > Scalopus aquaticus. Next base: position 59,155 of record PVIJ01004012.1, on the reverse strand, counting down.
TTCCTAATTGTGTTGAATAAATCTCACTAAAGATGATTATCTTTACAATAATTTTTAAAAATATTAGAAACATGGATGTGTTATATTCATAAAATTGTGAACATAAAAGAGACCATAACGTTCATTTGTCAAGAGGTTTTTCACTAATTTACTCTAAAATGGCATGTCCTTTATACTCTAGAGACCTCTTATTTGAAATAGTTTCTAAATTATTTATTGTGAAGAATTATCCACCTAATCTACTAATATTCAAAGACTCATATCATCATGTATAATTAATATTAATGCACTAAGAAAAATGATGGTATGTAATATTTTTATTAGCTGTGTTGTCTCATTGCAGTATATATTTATTTCTGCTAAGCTATAGGAACTGCTGAAGATCACTAATTGGTTTCCAACAATTTTTATAGAGTTTGAATGTAAAAATACCCTCTTCACCAAATTCATTTACAAATTAAAAAATCCACCATTAAGAGTTAGGAAACTACCAAATTTTCATCATATTTTCTATTACCAAAGTCCTGAAGGCTTTTCTTGACAAAACATTGTTGTTAACATGGTGTGCGGATCCTTTCACCTTACTAGGACTTCTGGAAAACTCTTTTCTGTATACTCTCAGCAAAGATGAAAGGGCTTATTGGGGATGATTCAATTAATTTTGAGTCCTGGGACTCTGGCTTGCTTGGGAAGAAGTTCAGAGATAGGTGATTTGAACATGTCAGAAATAGGCCTTAGTTCTTATTTCCTTGCCCTTGAGAACCTGAATATGCAAGGGGAAATGATGCTATCAAGAGACATGGTAAACATAAAATGCACAAGACGGTTGCCCTATGTAAAATGCTATGACATTAAGATGGCTACAGCATCACTAGGAATACTTAAACATTTCTTTTTCTACCTGAATCAGATTTCCTGTAAAAACACATAAGCCTGTAAATCAATTCAAATAGAAATTTTGAAACAGTAGCTAAATTAGAACACGCTGTTGTGTGTAGAGACTGAGGTCATAGACATAGGAGGATTCACACACTCCTGCAAGATTTTCCTCCATGAACTCTACCAGGTACTGACAGGAAAGATGTGAGACAATCCTGAGGAAACACCGTCATGATGCTAGAACAGAAGAGAAAATATGCTACTCTGATTTTACCTCTGTTAAGGTCCATCTCTCCTAATGGAATAAACACATTTATCTGGAGAGAGAATGACATCAAAACCTCTAGCCAGAGGACACTGGTGGAACTCCAGAGCAATTGGGAAGCAGAATAGAGGCTAAACATGAAATTTTTTGCCCAATATCTCCACTCTTTCTTCTCCAAGAAGCAAAACACTAAAATGCATGGGGAGGATATCAAAATGGGTAGCCTGAGAGCATTGATGGAACCCACTGGAAGTGAGGGAGGGGAATGAAGGCATCACTTAAAATACACAGACACTTTTCCCTATTGTTCTTTAGGAACACAAGTCTTAACCTACAGAAGGAATATCATTCTCATCTATAGCCTGAAAGCGTTTGTGAAACCCCTTAGCAAATAGAGTTGGGGAATAGAGCAAGCCAGTTAAAACTCTCCCAGGTCTATCCCCCCTATTACAATTAAGAAAAAAAATGCCTTAATTACATGAGGGAGGGTACCACAATTATAGTGTAGAGACACTGAAAGAAAACCTGGATGGGATGGCTCAGAGGCAATAGAACTAAAAGTTCTACCTTAGTAGGTAGGGCGGAAAAAAAATTATTGTCACACTGTATGTCGAAGAGGGGCAGAGACATTTGTGAAAACCGTATCCTGAAGAACAGGTTTATAATATTTGCCTAAGGTGAAGACTTAATCAAAATATTAGAGGATGTGCTCTCTCCACAGCTTTTAATTAGTTAATTAGCATTAAGTGTAATGTAGCTGGGAGAAATGGAAAAGACATACTCTCTCTGGGGAGCAGTAAAAGTGAAGAACCCAAATCAGGTGGAGAAACAAAAAGTATATAAGAATATGAAGTATCTGGTACACTGAGAGTCCCTATAGCAGTAACAAATCTCAAAAGCAGCCCATCTCCTGACTAGATCAACAAATCACACAACACACACACATCTATACAAAAGATCTAACAGAGGGAAAGATGTTCTCAACTACAAGCATACAATTATTTATTTTAGTATGTATTGTCCTATACAGCATATACATTTTGAAAGAGAAATATGAGGCATGTGAAAAAGTCCAAAAATAAACACAATTCGAGGAAAAAAAATCTTAGAATAATATTCAAATATAATAAGGTTCTGGAACTACCAGATAAGAAATTTATTTATTTATTTTTTTAAAGGTAGTAATTTTTTTTTAAGATTTATTTATACATACAAGCTGGGGTACAGACCAGAGGTGTGGGGTGGCGAGAGGGTTCACCAGAGACAGAGTGGGGAGCAGAATAAGCAGATCAGAAGTACACTGCTGAGGGAAGCAGCGGGCAAGGCAGGAGAGGTCTGCCGCACCATGTGGGATTCTCCCCGGCTGGGCGTTGAACTCGCGTCGCCGCTGCCAACAGCTCCACAGCTCAGTGCTCAACCACTGCGCCACCAGGGAGGCCCCAGATAAGAAATTTAAAATAACAGAGAGATGGAATCTATACTAGAATATCAAATAGAAATTCTGGAAATCAAAACCCATATTACATAAATTAATTTATTCATAAGAAATTCTTTAATTTCTTTAACAAGTCCATCAGTACATTTGATACATCAGAAGAAAGAACCAGACACCATCAATATATGTCAAAAGAAATTAACAAGACTCAATAAAAATGTTGAGTAAAATACAGAATAACATTTCTAGAAAGTGAAACTTCAAAACTGTTTAACATACGTGTAGTATGGATTCCTAAAGGAGATAATATATAATAAAAAAAATAAAATTGAGAAAAAAATAGCCAAAAAATTTCCAAAAGCAAGGGCATACACTAAACCATGATTTCAAGAAGATTTAGAGAAAACCAAGAGGGAAAACTAGCAAAATGTTCATAATGATGCCTGACTCATTCAAGCTAAAAAAAGAAAAGACAAAAATAAATCCTGAAGGCAGCCTGAAAATTTGTAGGGAGGGCACATTACCTGCAGAAAAAAAGAAAGGATAATTATTATAGTAGATTTAATGTCTATAAACAAGACAAGATGGAATGATGTCTTTAAAGTATTGAAAGAAAATGTCAGAATAGAATTCTATACCTAATGAAAATAACTTTCAAATAAAATCCAATGATATATAAAAATAATTACATAGCACAATCAAGTATGTGAGACTGGTATAATATTTGATAATCAGTCATTGAAATTTACTGCAGGCTGATGAAGAAAAAAGTTTTATCTATTGTTACAAAATAAGTATTTGACAAAATTCAATACATGTTATAAATAAAACTTTTAGTAAGCTTGGAATACAGGGAAACCTCTTGATTTTTATTAAAGAAAAAACCTCTAAAATAACATTCAAATTATGAAGCTATATCACTTAAGGTAGTGTGAAAAAAAAAGGTGCCAACATAAGTAACTTTGGAAATGAGTGGAGTCCATTAATGTAAAAGGCAAAAGAAATTGTCCATAGCCACAGTTTTGCAACCTCAAAAGCAAGGGTTAGGAAAGCTAACGCCAGTATAGCACAATTAGCATCCATATCCTGGTGTAATATACCATTTTTCAATAAAAGCAACTAGGCCTTGAAGAAATGACTGACTATGATTTGAGTGGGAAATATGTACATTGAGTCTATATCAAAGGGACAGAATCCCAGTGGCCAAATCTGTAAGAATTATTTGCTGTCTACAAAAAGCTATCATAAACTCAAGTAAGTAGATAATCTCAAAGTAAGGAAGAAGAAACATACACAGTCTACACTAATCAAAAGACAAGGCCCTGAGCATATTTTCTGCTTCTGCATGTAAGAAACTTAGAAGTTGCTACTCCATCCTAACAAGTATAAAATCTTGGAAAACTCAGTGATATTTCTTGGAATTTAGGAGAGCAGAGGACAAAGGTGAAATCCTTTTCTCCAAGGCTGCAAGAGACAGTCAAGTTAACACAAGATTCACAGCTACTAGGACAGAGACTGAAGAGGGAAAAACACTGCAGGAACAAATACTAGGATAGGAAAACCTGTACTGGATTTGAGGAATTACCATGGGCTAAGTATAGACATGTCTAAGCATTAAAATTTCTAGGGGGAACCTTGTCATAGCCTCCCCCCACCAAATATTGTGAGATTTACCTCTGGGAACTTGACCAGTTACATACAGTTAGTTCAGAGGAAATCTTCTCATGCTTCCAGCAGAGGAAGGGGGAAAGAAACCATTTTTAAATGTACCAGAGAACTCCTTTCTTAACTAGTTCTACTCTCAGGGAAAAAATAGTTATCCAGAATCTAACTTATTTCATTATTATTACTGTTAAATGTTCCAGAGAAATACAAAAACCCAAACCAACCCTGTGTCGGGGGGGAGCCAATACACATTTGTGAAGTTCAGAGTCCAGAAGGACAGATTCTTTAAAAGACTGAAGACTAATCTTAAGTCTCTAAAATGTTTCCCCTATCCCATACGTTACCTAAAATTATTAAATTATCATTCAGATTTTTACAGCATTCTTTTTTGATTTATACATCATGTACTACTAGCAAGAAAAATGAAAAGACAAAAAATAACAATAGCAAAATAATTTGTAGCAAAATCATTAACAAAAACCCACAGCTTGAAGAGACAAAAGAATCTGAACTAATCATGACAGAGATGTTGAAATTATTAGACTGAAACCTTAGAATATCTATGACGAATATGGTAAGGATTCTAATGGACAAAGTAGTAGACAGCATCCAAGAACAGATGGTTAATGTAAGTAGAAATGGAAATCCTAAGAATGAAAGGAAATTATTTTATCCCTGAAGGATAAAAAGCAAAACAAAATTATAGGATAAATGAAGATAACAGATTTATTAATATGATGGACTTTAGACATGGTTGAGGAAAGAAATCAATGAACTAGACAATATATTAATAGGATCCTAAAAAAACTGAATATTAAATTGCGCAAAATTTGAAAAAGTCTGAATAGAATATCCAAGTTCTGTAAGACAACTGCAAAAGGTATAACATGCAAAATTGGAATACCAGAAGGAGAAGAAAGGAAGAGAAGAAATATTTGAAATTATGGTTAAGATTTTCCCCAAGTTAAAGCCAGACAGACAATTAAAGATAATGAAAAAATTATGAAAATAATTAGATGGAAACATACTCTACCTACAGAGTATCAAAGATAAAGATAACATTCAACTTCTTCTCAGAAACCATGAAAACAAGAAGAAAATAACAGTGAAATATCTGAAGTGTCAAGAGATTAAAAAAACAAACAAACACCAACTTAGAATTCTGTACTTAAAAGAGCATCCTTCAGAAATGAGGGGGAAATAAATTTCCAGACAAACAAAAAGCAAGAAATTTTAAAAGTGATTCTTGAGAAAGGAAGTAATATAGGTTAAAAACTCATATCTACGTAAAGAAGGACATCAAAAATGGAATAATTGGAAAAAAAACTATTATTTCTCTTATGCTAAAAACAAACAAAAAATAGTTGGTGTATTTATTTTGAAAAGTTAGACTTCAGGTGAGGAAGAATATCAGAGAGAATATTACAACGGGATATCTTCTTCAAAAAGATAGCAACTTCCTAAGAGTCTATGAACCCAACAGCAAAGTAGGAAAGCAGTACGAGACTAAAACAGGTAGATCTGAAAGAAGAAACTGAAAATCCAAAATTATAGTCAAATGCTTCAATATTTTTCTCTCTGTAATTTATAAGATAAATAGGCAACAAAATCAGAAAGGATATGTATTACCTAAAACAACAATCAACCAATTTGACCTCTTGATACTCACAGACTACTCAGACCACAATAGAATACACATTTTTTTCAAGTTATTATGATTAATCCAACAAGAGTTATCTAGTAAAGTTATAAAATAGGAATAATATGAAGCATTTCTCAGAACATAGCATAATTAAATTGGAAATCGATGTCAAGAAATATAACTATAAAACTTTCAAATATTTGTAAATTAAACAGCAAAATAATATATAACCTTAAAGAGCACAAAGTAGAAATATTAAAGAAAAAAATAAATCTTTTGAGTTAAATAAAAACCATTGTAAAATTAATCAAAATTAAATTATCAGGAAATGTATGTTCTCAAGATCAAATGTTAGAAAAGGTCTAAAATCATTAATCCAAACTACCAAACTAAGAACTGAAGACATAATATCAAGATAAACCTAACAAGCACAAAGAAATTATTTTAAGGGTAGGAATAACTTAAATTGTAAATAGAAAATAAAGTTGACCAATAAAGATGTTAGTCATTCATTTGAAAAGAACAATAAGATTGATTACTATTCAGTCAGTATGATGAAGAAAATATAGAGAAGACCCCTTATTGTCAGTATCATGAATGAAAAGAGGAGTGTCATTTCTGATCTTATAGACATAAAGGATAGTAAGAACATACAATGAAAATTTATCTTCCTAACTCAGTCACTGATGAAATGAACTACTTCATTGAAAGTCACAACTACACATAACCACTCAAAAAGAAAAAAAAAGTTATTTGAATGCCTTCTTTCTACTAAAATCCTTCCCTTCCAAAATGACATCTCAGACCCAAATGATTTCACTGGTAAAATAGAATAGAGGAGAATTCTCTTCTAGGAACCAAAGTTCATGGGTAGCAATATGCTCTACAATGTAGGCAAAACATGGCAGAGCTTACTCTGTGGCCTGATTATACTTTCTATTACCCTAGGGCTAAGTATTTCTCAAGTGCTGAGTGTATGGAGATTTGGAATCTCAAACCTATCTTCTGCAATAGCACTTCTCATGAATCCTCTAAAGAGAAAGTGACATTGCCACGATAATTTTGAAGAACATTTTATTTAGCTACAATTCTGCTGTCATTTTCTATATGTTTGGTATTTCTCACCCTTTTTGATTAATAGAGACATTCTCATAAATAAAAGATCTGGTCTCTTGAAACTGTCTGTTTTGCTCTCTTATTTCCCCTGTGAAGTCATAATCCCCCATTTGTGACATCACAGTCTTTCCATTGCAATAAAGAATGATGTTTCAAGCTGGGGATTAAATGCTTCAGAAGAGGAAGACTTTACAAGAGCAGAGGGACTCTCAAGGAATAAAGATCCAATTAGCATGTAAATGCCCTTTTTAATTAAAAAAAAGGAAGAAAAGCAAGGGATGACTAGATAGTCCTAGTGATTGGAAGGGTTGTCTTTGAAATAATGAGTCTGGTCTTTTTTGTCACTCTCCTAACCCCAGGTCCCTGCCCTACCCCCTTCAATGAATGAATATTCAAAGTTAAACACTAATAGTGGAGAAATATTATGAAAGGTAAATACAGGTATCGCTCTTCTGTTATATTCCTACTAACATGATCAGAATTGAGGCAGATATAGAAAATGGGTTGCTACAAGAAAGACTTTTCCCAGAGTGTTCGGTATTGTCTTCCCATTTCATTATCACTTTGCAAAAACTCTCATCTTCATCACTAGCTTCCACCATGTTTGGTTAGCCATTCTTTCATTTCTTAAGACTCAAAGCTCTTTACTACTTCAGAACTTTGCAATATGCTGTTATGTCATCCAGGAAGACTATTCCTCCACATTATGTGCAAACCTCTTATTGATTGTTTAAGGCCCAATATCAATGCTGTATCCTTCAGGAGACATGCACTGACCTCTCATCATTTCTGTCTTCATTAGGACTTACATTTGATTTCATAGCACCATGAAACTTTGCTAACAAGTATCATCATTATGTGTATGTATTTGATGTTTTTGTATACTGTCTGCCTCCTCTACTAAGTCCAATGCTTCTTGAAAGTAAGCAACATGTCTGCTCTAGTAGCTGCTGCATTTCAGCACTTAGGGCAAAGTTTGATAGACACACATAAATGTATTACATTCATAAAGAGACTAAATATATACGACCCCTTTGGAAATTATGTAGAAGAAATTATTCTTTGCATAGAAGATTAAATCATTTCCAAATACACATAATCCTCCATTTGTGGTATCACAGTTCTGGAAATTGTGAATTTCCAAGAATGCACAATCTTTATAATTCCTAAAGTAATTCTTCTGGTTGCTTTCATCCCATGCCTTCTGCACTCTGGAGCTGCTCGGTGATTGCCTTGTAAGACAGAAAATTAGTATTGACACAGAACTCACCCAAGGGAGGGGCTTTATTCTGGAGACTCATCATTTACAAAGATTTATGAAGAGCATGTATGTGTAAGTAGTTTGGGCAAATAATTATCATCTAACATGAACTCTTAGGTATGAAAGGGGGTGCTAGTTAAAATTAAAATAGAATCATGAGCTTAGACCAATACTGACTTAGGTTAACTGGAACATATGGCCACTTTATGTATCAGATATTTTTGTAAATCTTAGAGCACGTTTATACAAAAAGGAAATATTTCTTGTCCTTAAATTTAACGTAGTATATTAAAATCATAGTGTGTATAAACAACACTAAAGAGATAAATTATGTTTTTTAAGCGAGTTGTGGGTTAGTGCTGTAGATATTCATGATAAATATCTACAAAGTGATCATTGACTGCCAAAGAATGCAGGAATGGGTTAACTAAATATTTAATAGACTAGTTTTTCAAAGAACCCTGCAATTATATGATTTAAAAATACTAGCCTATTTTACACCAATGACCAAAACTAATCAAAGATTACAAGATCTGCTTGCATTATAAAGTAAGAGAAGGGAGTTAAGAACTTTGCATACTTTCATGTATGTAAAATGTCTTTTTCTGCCAAACAAGATACCCTATGGGAAAAGACTTCCTTCTTTTCATGTCACCCTTATGCACAGTCGATTATTTTAGACTCTTTGCATGTACACAGTCACATTACAATGATAAATTAATTGTTTAACTGATACTGGTAATAAAAAATTACTTTGTCATAGGGATATAGAATGATGGACGTAAGATGATATATCCTTTCTCCTTGATTTTTTTCTAAAACCTGACATCCCAGAACTTAAAAATCTAAGCATGGAGTGGGGAATTAAAGCTACAAAAACATTTCCATTTACTAGAAACGCCTATGGTACTAGCAGATTCAACTTATTTTAAAGAATTTTAGCTTAAAAGATACTAAGTAAAGTTGTACTCCAGAAGATTACAGATGAGGATATTTTAACCCAGACAAAAGAAATAATTTGTCACATACTTAGAGTTGTGACAAAACTTTGTTATCCTGAGGCCCAGTTGAGACTAAATTTTATGCTGCTGCTCAACAGTTGGTGCCCTCATTATAGCAAGATTCATTGACTTACGACTCTAATTTAGTGTCTCAAGTTTCTACCAACTCCAGGTGTAAGGAAATATATTTCTGGTACCAATGTTTCCTCAGATGAAAAGAAGCCTGTATCCACCCCCATGTCATATTAATTTATATAGATGTCTTTAAAGTATGGGGATCAAGTACTTTTAAAAAGATCCAGAAATGTCACTGATCTTTATTTTTCAGGACCTGTGAACCAAAGGTATAAGAATTCAGAACCCTAAAGCAAAACAATGAAAGCTTCATTGATCTAGAATTATACATCCCTTTGTATTTTCAATTTGGGACTAAGAAATTTAGGCAATCTCAAGCATTCAGGGAATTAAATGAAATTCTCTTTTAAAAAGGATGAAGAAACACCTAGTTTAATTATTTCTTTACTTTTCGGCATTTTACAGTTAGGAATGGTGTTTGGGGATTTGGTCATCCCTCCTCTAGAATAAATTTTTTTAACATCTCCATAGCATCATCATTATCATCGTCATTAACAACAAATAATTTAATTACAAAGATTAATGTAGAGCTTGCTGTATGTCAATGCTCTAAGTTTATAAATATGTGTGCTATACATGTATATATACACATTAAATTTAATCTCCTCAAAAATCCTATGAAATAGGGTCTCCTTGGTGGCGTAGCGGTTAAGCGCTATGCTGTGGAGCTGTCAGCAGTGGTGACACAAGTTTGATGCCCGGCCAGGGAGATTCCCACATGGCACAGCAGACCTCTCCTGCCTTGCCCGCTGCTCCCCTCAGCAGTGTATTTCTGTCCATCTGCCTGTGTTGTTCCCCACTCTGACTCTGGTGAACCCTCTCACCGCCCCATGCCTCTGGCCTGTACCCCAGCTTGTATGCATAAATAAATAAATCTTTAAAAAGACAAGTCCTATGAAATAGATTCTATTATTATTTCCTATTTCCATATAAGGAAATTATAATCAAATATAAAGTTCTAGATGCTGAGGACACAAAGAAGTAAATGTGAGTCAGTCTCCTCTCATGCCTAGCCTGTTTGTATTATTCATTGACTTTGTAGGTGGATGAATTTATGTGATAGGTCTTGTTAGGTGCTATGTAGTTTCACAGGAGAAGAGGTTGTATTTGCTAGAGCCGTCAAGGATTATTGCAAGGAAATGGATACCCCTTAGCTTGCTTATGAAGTTAAGTAGACATTAAGGGATTTCCTAAAATGTGGCCAGTTTTGGGAAAAAAATATTAAAAAAATTGTTATATTGGTGTTTGGAGTAGAGATGAGTGAACTAGATTTACAGGAAAGGGAGATTTTTATGAAGCAAAAATGGTGATTGTAATAATGGATAAAACACACATCAGTAATTTGAACAGCTGGTTATCCCAACACCTGAGTGACCCAGAAACTTTTCCATCTATAAAATAAGTTAACTAAATAACCTCTGAATTTCTTCAAGTTTTATTAATTCAGTAACTTTATGTTATAAAGAAAATAGGTATTTTAATCATGACTTTACTAATTAAGAAGTTGAGATAGTAGGAAACTGAGTGACTTTACAAACAAGGAGCAGCAGATCTAGTTCTAGAACTCAAGTTTTCTGACATCTAACTCTCAAATGGAGAATATAGAAGAAGATACAGTAAGAAGGCATTATGTAGCCATATTCATTATTCTAAAGCTAATATGACCAAACATTTAAATGGTTTTAATAAAGTACAATTAAATTTAATAAGCAATTTCATATGAACTGACTCATTTTAGTGTATTTCTATTTTTTAGAAGGTATATCAATAGCTATTTTTAGAAAGTTTTCTGCTCCTGTCCTTCTTCCTACTTTTTTGCTTCTTTCTTTAAGACAGAATTTAGGATTGACTAGACCACTGGGATAACTGGAGTTCAGAATTTGTTATTATTTGCTTAAATGGCATCTCTCTCTCTTGCTGTTTTTCCATACTATGTGAAAGAAGAATCCTGTTCCTCAAAGATCATGTGACTTGGGCTGTGTTTGAAAAAAGAAAATGAAAGAAAGGGGGGGGGAAACCCACTGATCCTGCAGTTGTTCACAGTGAGGTTTACCCATCAGAGATGAAAATAACCTATATTTTATTTCCCTTATTTTTAGAAAAGTGCCATGGACACAGGGGTGGCCGAGTGGCCAGCTGTGTCCTGTAATGCCTGAAGCCATTGCAATCAGGGCTCCACTGTCTGAGGCTCCCAAAATGAAACACTTTGAACACTCATTCAAAGGTGTGAAAGCATGAAATTGGCACAATGGCCAGCTACTGCAGCACTTCCCATTTTTTTGCACTGCCTTCTGCTTCTCTTGTCTGCCCTTTCTGCTCTCTGTCCCTTGCTTCTGACAGTTCTTCAAATGTCTGCTTAAAGAGCTGTGGCAGCCTGGGAGAGAGAACTGGAACGTGTTCTCGGGGAGTCTCTGTTTTGAAGTGAAGAAAGCTGAGGAAAAACAACTGCATGAAAATCCTGAGAAAGTTGCTTGAGGCAATGAATGAGATGGATCTGAGAAAGACAATCCATCTATGTAGAACATGAGAGGGCAGATCAATGATCGGCTGCAATTAAAGTAGCTCAGCTTTAAACCTACCTTCTCAGATGCTGTCTTTACCACCTGGTCTTATCACTCATTCCCACCCTCCACTTGATTCAATTATGAAATTCTACTCAGGGCTTTGGGATGGCTTCGTCTAATCCTTGTTTGTGTAGTTGAATCTAATCCAGCTCCTGCCATGTTCAATACCCATATTTTACCTAAATGTATTGCTGAGTGAGCATAGCAACTATACATTTCAGTCAGCAACTAATATGGAACATTTTCATCAAAATGAGTTGCAAACTCCAGACTCTTCCCAGATAGTCACAGGAAATTCACCCTCCTCTGTGCCTTTGCCCAGTTTTCCAAGAATGACCTCTATTGTCTTCCTTTAAATTTTTTAAAGTAAGTTTTTATTGAAGTATTTATTGAAATTTTATTCACGTAACATTACATAAGCTTCAACTGTTCATCATTGAGAATCACCATTGCTAAAAGCCCAAATTGATCCTTCAGCCCTGTCTTCCTTTCTATCAGTTTTTATTCAGTCTACTCAACATCATTCCTCCAGGAAACTTTCCTCTGTCCCTAGTTCATATCCTTTAGTGCTTTTCATGTGTGGAGAGATAATATTTTATATCATTCTATGTGTTTCTTTTTTCATTCCATGAAATTTACTTTGCTCTTAGAATCCTTCTCCATTGCCTCTTCCAGTGATCAGGGCAATGTAGGTTTTCTGCCTCAGGGGTAGGAAGTCAGAGTAGAGCAATGGAGGACAATTCTCACCTTACTTTTAAGAAAGATTTTCAGAACACAAAGTAAAAAGAAATGATTTTGTCTTTCAAAACTCAGTCTTTATTATAAACAATAGATGTGGGGAGAACAGAGGTAAGAGCCAGTATTTTTATTCTGGGCTTGATATATGTTAAATTGGCTGTGAGGAAGATCAGCATCATAAAGGAAATAATAATTGGACACTGGGGGCCCCAAGAAGGGACATTTCCATTAGACTGAACTTACTAGTTATACTGCCAAATAAATGAAACAACAGTGCAGTATTATTTATAATACAATTGGAAGCGTCCACTGTTGGACTTCGATGGTCACCTCTTGTGTTTTCTCTTTCTCAACTTTCTACCTTCCCTGAGATCTAAACTACACCTAACCTTGGATAATAGTTGTTTATGTATTTATCCTCTGTGCTTAATTATGAGTCAGTTGAGAAAATAATATCTTATTCATGTTTGTATAATCCAGGCTCATTTACCATACCAGGCCCTTAGTCAATCACAAGCCAAAAAATAAAGTTGAATTCATATTCAATAGGCTGATAATTCAATACAGTCAGACTTGGGACTAAGTTCATGTACGTCAAGTTTGTTCCCTCATACATATGTGTACATGTGTGTTTGTATTATGTGTATAAGCCTATGTGTATATTTATATGCAGAAGCGATGGAGCTAGGAGAAAAAACTATTCATTTTAATAATGTATTATCTAGGAGTTTTGAGGATATAGGGAACTGAAGATATGTTTTAAATTGGCATATATGATAAAGGAGATTAAGTTGCTCAACAATAGTAACTACTCAGCTGTATTACTAGGTCTATTCAGTGGCTACATGTTCACATGTGAATTGTGTTGCTTCTGGCTTTGGGTTGCTTTTGACACATCTGTAGGTTTTCTTTTTCATGTTTCTTTTTTTATATGTTGCATTGGTCTTTGTCCCATATGCTATGCTCTTGATTGCCATATATGATTATCTCAGTGTTTGGAGTCTTTCCCAGGGATATAAAATGCAAGAGAAGAATGACTCCTTCTTCATGTTACTCTGTAGGAGTAAAATAACCTTTCTTTATTTCCTATTATTATGTCTGATGATTTTTATTGATCAATTATTATTTCAAATACAGTCATTGACTATACTTTCACTATTGTTTCTTTGTTTAGTCAATGCAAAGTGCAAAAAAAATTGTTATAGGATCTTTTCTTTCTGATGCTGTCAAAAACAAGAGCAGAAGTGAGTTAAAATAACAGAAAACAACCTACATTGTCAATAGTGCTGTAATAAATAGAGTAGCGCAAATATCCTTTCTAAATAGTGTTTTTGCATTCTTTAGGTAGATACATAGGGATAAAATTGTGGTATCATATGGTGGCTCTATTTTTAATATTTTGAGAGCATTTATACTCTTTTCCATAGGGGCTGGACTAGTTTACATTCCCACAGACAGTATACAAGGGTTCTTTTATCTCCATATCCTCATCAACAATTGTTTCCAGATTTTGATACAGGCCATTCTCACAGGTGGGAGATAGTACCCCACTGTGGAGTGCCCGAGGACAAAAGAGTAGATTAGGAAGATGTCTATACATATACAATGAAATACCACTCAACTATAAAAAAGATCAACTTTTGCCTTTTAAGTGACAATATTGATGGAATTGAAGGGGATAATGCTAAGCAAAATAACTCAAGAAGGAGAAAGACAAATATCTGAGGGTTTCACTTATATGTAGGATAGAGAAATAAAGAGGGTCAGACAAAAACCAACCAATAACAAACCCTAGAAATCTGACTATCCAATTGAGGCTACCTGAGAGGGAGTGGAGAGAGCAAATAGGGAGGGGGGACAATGAACTATGGTGGGAGACAGTGGGTGCTCAGCGGTGGGTGTGGTGTGATCACGTGTGCCTGAAGAGTGCAGTCCTGTGACTCTAAGACATATACGGTGTTGTAGATCAATGTGTTGGGTGAGCACACACAGGGAAAGTTCGCTGTTGATTTGGGCAGGTAGATAAAGGAATCTCGGAAACCTCGATAGATTTTACAGACCTTTAATGCTGGAGCAGGTACACGGGCACACCAGGCAGGGAGGCTGGCTGCAAGGAGGCAGGCATAGGCTGGGCAGGGGGCTCCAGGGGCTGGTCCCAGTGAATCTTTATCCTCTTTCTATGGCCTCTCTTTGGCGTTCTCTCTGGCGTTCTCCCTCTCCTAGTTGTCTCAGAGTGGCCCTCTTGTAGCTGTAGTTATTCAGAGTAACATGGGCACACTGTTTCTAGTTGCTGGATAATATAATTACTGCTGCAATCCAAAAGAAACTTAAAAAAAAAAAACAGAAAAAAAAAAAACAGGCAGTAGCCCTCTCTCATTTCTTCATTGGCCAGAGGCAAAAGTAAAGAAGAGGGGGAAAAGAAAAAACCAACATGCTAAAGTATTTTCTAATAAAATCACTGGGATTATCACAAATGTTTAAATTATCAGGTGAATCCTGGCTATACCAGACAAATCCTGATAATTTAACTGGGAAGTAATGGAGTCTATAGAAAAATGTGGTTTTGTCTTTAAAGAAGAGAAGTGTCATGTCAACAGTGTGTGATAAAAGCAATCAAAGAGCAATGTCCCTAATAATTGAAATAGCATGTGCTGAGGAATTACTGTTTGAGGTGCTGTGCAGAGAAGCTACCTCATGGCAACTACTCATTTAGTAAACATGGCAACCTTGTAACAGATGAGTATACAGAGACTCAAAAAATTTAACAGATAGTCCCAAAGTTACACTTTTAATACATGAGGAAGAGCAAAGGAAAGATTTAAAGCAATGTTGTGTGTCTCCAAAGCTGTTACTACGTTTCCTGGTATTCCACAGTGAAGAGTATGGAAGAGCGGGTGTGAGCCAAGTTTAGGAGCTTAGATAGAGAAGTGTTTTGTCAGTTCAGTAAACTGGTAACGAGACACTCCATGGCCATCTTTTAAAACATGTAATAGGCTTATCTAAACATAGCACTTGCTGATTGTAAACTGTCTTGTAATAGGGATATAAAAGCTACTTTCAAGTTTCTCTTCCAGCTTTTCAATTAATCATCTGTTTTAGAGTCACTCAAACCCTGGATTTCTTTGTCAATTAAGCTGAATTACAGGAGGTTAGAAACTGGACTTAGTAGATGATTCACTCAATCTAATGCATGAACTTGTGAAATTAGACCATGACTCATTTCTTCTCCTTAAAGACAAATATTATCATTAAGGAATAGCAACTCTGCATCATCAGACAGTTCTTTGCAAATTGCCGAAGGCAGCTTCCACTGAATTACCCATCACTGGAGCTTCAGACTAGAGCTCAGATCTCATTTTAAGAGGAGACAATAATTATATGTGGGTGTTATCTTTTTAATGCCAAACTCCTATGACTTCATAAACTGTCTGAGTTTCAAACTGATCTCTTCTCTGAACCTCTCCTTCTAAATTCAAATGTCAGGTTATACTATTATTTCTGCCCAGTCCTGGCCTTATCCTTGTTCTCTACTTACGTAATAGTTGAACTTTTCCTGAATATTGCCTTCCTGAACTCTTCTATCTCTAAATTCTCCAGCAATTCCAGAATTTCATGTGAAGACATAAGTCAGTTCTCAACTCTAGACTGACACACTGTTGAGCAACAGTAATATGGTGCAGAAGGTCATGTTTTTCTAAACCTCAAAGATACTGATAGGAGAGGATCAATTGACATTGTTTTCCAATTGTTATCAAGGATAGTGCCTGACAAATAACTGGGTCTGTAATAGATGTTCTAGTACTATTTCTTAATTTGTATTAACTTGCCTTTAACTTAACTCAACAGTCCCTAACCTGGTTTTACATAGTCTGAAGAAGATGATTATAATAGTTTGGGCAGGGAGGAGGGTATGATGGGTGGGGTGGGGAGAGGAGATAAGAAGTGGTCTAGATATGCAAATGATTGAGTAGTCACAATCATCTGTAGAACAAAATTTTGCTCACTATTCTCAATTGTCTTATATCCTTTCTCCTTTTATTCTGACCCTGTGCATTTCTTGTCCAATGAAAAGACATCGCCCCCTATTCAGAAAGAAAAATAATAAATATTCTGAAAATGTAAGCATGTCTGACAAAATACATTATTTTACTGAACTAACATACTAAAAGATGCGCATGAAGAATATATCCATCAGCTACTGGATGCACTGATGAGATAAAAAATCCAATGTATTCACCTGCCACCATTTACTCTTTTCTGTGGTTCTGTGGCCTCAAGCTGCTTACTGCAAATTAGATTTTGCCTTAATATGCTAATGTTGAATAAGGGAATTGGGCTCTAAATAATTAAGTTGTGAGAAGTACAAAACTAAAGCAATCTATTAATGCAATATGAACATCCCTTGATTATATTTGCAGAATGAATTTACCTGCTTTAAATGGTGAATTAGAATTGAAAGGTAAATTGAAATTTAGAAGAAAATACAATAATAAACTACTGCCATCCATTTTTTTTTCTTTTTTGCTGTTTCAAATGTCAGACTCCACTCAGTCATACTGCTCAGATAAGGTACATTATGATCTCTGGCCTATGAGGTGTCTTTTGATTGATAGACTGGCTTTTACTGCCATTAACCATTCCTACTCTTCTTCCACCCCCACCCAAGGTGACAATTCCATTACCATTATGGATTTTATTTTATTTATAATCATTCTTGGACTGCAATTTTATACATGAAATCTGATGTCATGTGAAAGACAATATGGGAAACCTTCCTATATATATTCATTTCTTGCTTATTCTCTCACTAACACCCTTGATAAAACCAAAAGGAGTCTCAGGGTTGGTATCTTTTCCTTGTGTGCCAATGAGGAGTTGTTTGAGGTATTTTCCATTCTCAGTAAAGGGCGCTGACAGAACTTAAAGAGCACATTCCTTTATGGCAGTTAAGATCTGTAGAAACAAGCTGAATAAGATCAATCCAAGAATAAAGACAACAGAGGGCATCAGACTTGGGTGCTAGGGGTGAGGAATTCCCTTCTCAGATCCAGGTCACCGCAGGAAAAGTTTTACTTGTATCTGAGGATAAAATGGAAGTTCATGGGTAAAACCATGGCCCTCCGATTCCCAGGTGAACCTTATGGGGGTGCTGACTCTATTGTGAAGACCACATAATGGGAACCCTGAGGCTCCTGACTCTGGAGGGGCTGACAGCACAGGTGAGGAGATTGGCATATGTCCTGGAAAGTGGTGCTGAGAAAGGCAGGGGCCTTAAGGAGAGAGGGCTAAGAATAGACAGCCAATGTAGGGTCATTAAAAACCTGTTCTTGGGAAATCAAGTTGGGCCTCCTCTGGTGGGCTTATGAGTCATAATATGCTGAAAATCTATGACTGTGAGAAGGTTAAGGGAGGGGACAGCAAAGTGAAAAACAACCAAATAAATAAAAATCAACCAAATAAAACGTCATAAATATTTTCTGAATTTCTCATAGCAGCCACACTATCTATTCTGTTTCCTTGAAAAACTGAGTTATGATTCTTGAAAATCACAGCCTTATTGTAGTTTTCCATGGCCTTGCCTTAATAGATGATGAATTGTTAAGTAGCACCTGTCACAGACAAGAAGCCTTTATAGTCACAGTGCATTTTCACCCTGTAAACTGCAATTAAGTCCATATTTCTGCTTCCCCATCAATTTCATTAGTGCAAATTTGAATAAAAAAAGAAAAATTTTACATTGGCATGTGGAGATTTCATATATTGACCATTGCCAACTTGGATATTAGAAATTGTGTGTGGGGAGAAAATGGAATCAGAATGTCTGGGATTCAGTGTTCTCCCTGCTACTGTGTGGCTTGGTTTGCTTCTTAATTTGAGCTATTGGCTCTCATTTTCTACCTCTATAAAATGGAGTTAATACTAACCACTTCACAGAGTTGCAAGAATCAAATATAACACAAAAGTTGTTACAGTATCTCTCCCTCACACAGTGTTTACACATACCATTCATGTGTCATGTGTAAATCAGGTGTATTTTTATGCTTTGATGAGTTTTCTCCTGTTGGGTACTTAGAGCACTTCATGCTTTTGCTTTGAGCTCACTCTTAGTTCTAATTCAGAATCAAATTTTATGATTTCATATTCAACTAGTTCCAAGATCTAAAAAACAGTACATAGCCATGTATTACTAAGAAGATAACTTTCTAGAAGTCTCCACTTATTTTCCTTTCTACCCCAGGTAATGAAACTCAACAACTCCAAGTTATTTCTAACTAAATCACCACTTCTAAAGTAGTGTACTTAAGAATTACGCTATTGAAAAACTCTTATTCATTTTCTACAGAATAAGCTTTAGATAAAGACCTCACTCCTCCTATGAAATTACCACCCAGTCCCCCCACCCCCACTCCAGGCTATTTGTTCCTACTCTGACTGCATATTTGGCCCTATAACATTTTCTGTCCTACTCTACCCATGTGCTTTTCTTGGGGAGCTAAGGGGGGAGCAGAGATTGTCCTTCTCCCCTATAGCTCCCACAGCAGATACTCTAGAGCTAAGGGGAGAACAGAGATTGTCCTTCTCCCTTACAGCTCCCACAATAGATACTCTACTGTCCTGCAAATAGAGGTCCCACTTTCATTTTTTATTGATGTTAATATGAATAGTAGATCAAAGTCACACATATTTCTGTGCTCCTATCTCTGGTGCTTCATTAATTCAATGATATTACTGAAAAAGTCATTTAGTTAAATTATCCACAGAGCAAGCAGATTGTTTTCTCTTCCAAACATAGGTGTACAGGTTATTTACATTTACTTCAGAAAGAGAGGTATATACATATATAAAGGAGAGAGAGAGAGAGAGAGATTAGACTTTAACAGCTACAGTGCTGGCCTTATCATCTGTAAAATGAAGGGATGCCATTTCAGCTAATAAAGGTTTTTCTTTTTTAATTTAATGTCATCATTACAGCTTATACTCTAAGATTTTCTTACTCACAGGGAAATGAGGGAAACAGGTATCCAGTGATCTCAAATTCATATACATTGATGCCTAAAATTTTCTGCCACAGAATCAGTGAAATGGTCTGAATATGCAACCCAAAAAGGTCAAATTGCCCAAGAATATAATTGGACCCAACATCACATTGTAATTAAAGCTGCAGAAGGTTCGTACATGCCACCTCTCTGTCTCTCAAATGCAGAGGGAAACACAGGCTTCGCAGACCACAGGAAAATGCACTGATTAATTACACGGTGATGTGATATTATTCCTGCCAGGATAGTCCCTCTGAAATGTCAGAAGGATTAGAAGTGCCACATCTTCCTCCCAGACTCTAATCTTAAAGGGCCCTAGGATGAAAACACAGCAATTACGTTCATAGACTGTGTCAATTTTACAATAGAAAAAAGAGCGTTCCCAACAGCAAATAATTATAGCACTGCTTAATGATTGATTTAACATAGAAAACCCATCTAATTCCTTTTGTCATTACAATCTACAGTACTAACAATCTAACAATGCTGCCTTCGTGGATAGACATTACATTAGCATTAAGAATAATGCTAATACAACACACAGTTTAACTTGTTATATTGTGAGTCGGCAATGCTCCCCCATACACAGTTATTAGCGTAGCACACCTTCTGAGTGAGACCGACCAGCTGAGAATTTGCTTTTCAGCATCTGTGCTAATGCAAAAGAGCATTGTAACCTAAAGTCGTCTCCTGCATATTTCATACAGCAGGAGAGAATGTGTTTTCTGTTTTCCTAGGACATAATTCCAAATTCCGAAAGACGTAAGCTCTAGCAAATCGATTCATGATGATTCTAAATGGATCCCTATGTGGATGACATGCAAATGCAACTCTTGCAAAAGATTACCTATGGAAATCTAGCTAGCCTACAAATCAATAAGCATATTACAGTCTGAAGAAAACCACAACAAAACAAAACAACCCAGAGAGCTCTGTGACTTCTGAGTACGGAGCGCAGTGGAGGCAGAAGGATCATTCCTGAACATTTAGAATAAAATTAGAAAAATAAAGAGAATAAAACACAGAGTTATTTTTCTTTACACTGCCCACAGGTAATTATATGAGCGATGAAGGAGTTTCCCAATTCCTCTCCTGACATTCTTCCCATTGTCAGGTAGAATCCCGCTGCCTAAGGTCTGAGCCAATCAATGGCATTATTGGTCCATCTAGTCCATAAATTACCAATATGTATTCAAGACTCACCCACACTGGATGACAGGAAAGTGAAGACAATCGCAAGAACCAGGTTGTTCAACTGGACAGTGATGATCGATGGCCACAGGTTCAGTGGACATTCACACATATATCACAAGACACTTGGGAAATATATTTAGATGTGGTGTTCAGGTTCCATTTTGTCAACTGGAGGCTGTGTTTTGCAATTAGTAGATCAGTGTCCATGTGGAAAGCTATCTGCATTAAATCTAAGCTCATCCATTTATTAGCTGTGTCTCATCCATTAAGTGAGCTAATCTTTTTGTATCTCATTCACTCGTGTAAAATGGGTATAACCATTGAGCCCCAAATATAGTCTATTTGTGAAAGATAAGTTACTTAATTCCTGAAAAATCATTAGACAATTTCCTTGTATGCTCAGTGTTACCTACTATACTTATCATTGTTACTGGGTCTAATTTTATAGTACTTGAGTGTACATGGTATTTATCCAGAATTTATTTAATGAGTCTTCTGATTTCTGTGGATTAATCATACATAATGTCCCTTGAAATAAAGGTGTATAAATTAATTTATTAATTCCATTAGACACATATCTTTCATTGAACATTTTCAGAATACTCATTTTGTTTTTTGTCGAAAAGTATTGATAATAGTCTATTTCTGATTGTTTGATACTCTGAATGTATACAGATCTTGATTTGTTGAAAACAGAACATGGACACAGATGTACCAAGGCATTACTACTGAAAATCATGACTCAGTTTTCAACTTTTTACATTTTGTTTTTCTTTTTCTAATCCACACAGGCTATATCCACTTTTCTAAGGCTTACCAAGTTGACAAGATGAGATAATGTAGTTTTTAAAGTACTCTTTGGGCAGTTGAAGGTGCTATATGCATCATTATCAATAATTTTTATTCATAGCATCATTAGTTCACTTCAGATCCCTGAAGTAATGGCAAAGTGAGAAAGAAATGGACTTTACATAATATTTTGATATGATAAATGGAGAGCTTCTGTGGGACAAGTATCAAATTTAAGGAGATCTGCAATATGACTATACCCTTTTATAAACATACCATTTGCCCTTCTCAACAGTGAATTCTCTTTGCATTCAATTCCAAATGTGTGATCTTTTTCATGGTTCCATTTACCTGGAATGCCCACCTCATCTCCTTTCTAGTTAACCAGTCATCTTACAAGACCCTGTCTGTGCCCTCCTTCATTCTTTTTATATATATATATATATATATTGCTATTCATATATTTTACATTTTGTATTCCCCTTGGGTAGCTCACCAGCAATTCACCCGTGATCCATCTCCATGGTCCCTTGTGTCCTTTTTGACTCCATTTTGTGCCCTTATCCTCCCCTCCCCCTGCCCACACTGAGTGTCTCTCTCCTGTTTGGTTACCCTATAGTCCTGTTATAAGTGAAACCATTTGATATTTTTCTCTTTCTTTCTAGCTTATTTCGCTGAGTATGATCCCCTCTGATTCCATCCATGTCTCTGCAAATTGCATGTGTTTATCTTCTTTGAATGCTGAATAGTATTCCGTTGTGTATATGTACCACATCTTCTTGATCCAATCATCTACACTGCTGGTGGGAATGTGAACTGGTTCAACCACTATGGAAAACCGTACGGTGATTCCTCAAACTGCTAAAAATGGAGCTTCCATATGACCCAGCAATGCCACTTTTGGGGATCTACCCAAAGGACACAAAAACACTAATCCAAAAGGATACATGCACCCGTATGTTCATTGCGGCGCTGTTCACAGTAGCAAGGGTATGGAAGCAACCCAGCTGTCCTCCTTCATTCTTTAACACTCATACTACATCTTTCTTTACTGCTCTCACTACAGTGCCTAACACAATGCACACACCTTGGGGCTCTGACCTATTCTTAAATAAATGGGCAAGGACTTACTGTATTAGGTCCGTAGTATCATGAGATGTCTATAACACTTATTTTTTATACCAGTCATTTAACAAATAAACTCATAACTTTAGACAGTTTATTGTTTTAGTTTCCCCCCTTAAATATTTTTATACTTAAAATGAAACATTTGAAGAAAAACTGAAGAAGCATTTCTCGCATCTTACTCAGAGATAGTATATACAGTACCAAATGAAATAGCTTGTATTCATCAAAATAGGAAAATATGGATATTTTTTAGACATTCAAGGCACATTCATTAAAGAACTTTTCCTAAAATGCTCAAGGGGAGATTTTCATATATTATTGGTATCTATTTTAATTCCTTGCTTCAACTTTGAGTTAGTAGAATTAACATTAAAAAATTCCAGAAGAATTGAAGAATAACTCTGTGTGTGTGTTTGTATAACTTGAAGACTAATCACTTATATACCATCTGTAAGCGGAAGGTGCTTAGCCCTTCAATTTATAGTTGAGATTGGAGATGTCTACGAAACACTTGTTTCTTTCCATGTTTTACTCAATCACTCCATTAGACATATAAAATGGTCACAACTCTCAGGAGAGTTAAGCTGTAGTTAAGAGTTGTGTGTGTATTTGATTATCTCAAAAGCATTAATTTCTTAGTAACATACGTTGGCTCTATTTCTTGGACATATCATTCTGGTGCAGAGAAACTCAGCACCAGAAATCATTACAGGTTAGGTCTCAGCATGGCTCTAAGGTTTAGCTTGGTCTTTTTCCCAAAGTTGCTACTACTTACTTTCACACACCAACCTGATACACATTAAGTATTTGACAAATGACTAGGATTAGGATGATATCCCGTCTTGCAAATACCCCTGGCTTGCCTAGGCTATATCAATCAGTCTTTATTCACTAAAACATATGTGCTTCTTAGGCAGGGCCAGCTACGCTGCTGCTTTAGATGACAACATTTTTTTATGTAATTCGGTAAGAGAAAGGATTCAGAGTATCATTTGAGGCCGTTACTCTGGAGCTTACTTGGGCGATGCCCACAGGCTTTGATTAGGGAGAGTCATTTAATTTGGGGTAACCAAGTTTCTTTTTCAAATTTAGTTAAGCTAACCAGTGGAAGTAGACTACGTAAGAATAAATCAAAGTCCAAGCAAAAACAATTGCTATCTTATTTTTGATATCTCAATGTGTTTTAAATACAGGAAATTTTGCCTTCAAGAAAGCAGTTAACATGAAAGTTGTAACTGGGAAAAGTGCTCTGAAACCATCCGATCTATTCATCTCCACAGCGATCTCTTTCAAAGTGCTTATCTCTGCTGCTATTATTACAATCGCAGAACATGACAGCATGCTGCCGATCAGAGATAAAACCCAAGGCTTCAGAGGCAGCTGGAAATAACACAGCTTATAGTGTCGTGGTCTCTATCCACCTTCCTCTCGCCTCAGCCAGCTAGCTCTAGAAAACATTCTGAGGGGAGAAAATGATGTTGGCTTTGGTTTCTCTTTTTATTATATTTTTTTCTGGATCCTCCCTTTTAGCATCAGTCCCTTCTTTCCAGTGACCCAAGACTCTCTCCTCCTCTCCACCAGAATTCACATCTGTCTGGTTACACATTGTTAATGTCGGCATTGTAAATATCAAGTGGTATTCTGCATGCTGCGTGCTTTGTTCCTTGTTTGTAGCGAAAGGTTTTTATTTGTCTTTGTCACCTACTCTCTACTTGTCACCTGGTTAGGATCCTCTTGCCTACGGGTTTCCAGTTGGATTGGACCAATGGGAGGCATCAGAATAAGATCAGAGGCTAAGAGACAGGAGAGAATAGGTATACTTGTTGCTTGCTCTTTTTCGACAAGTCTCCCAGTTAGCAGTATTTACATTCCCGTGCCAAAGCCACGGCTCCTGTCCCTCAGTCTTCTCTCTTGTTCTGTTCTGGTCATTGCTCTCCTTTCCCAGACCCAACAGAAGTAGGGAGGGGTGATACCCTGCTGTGGCAAGTCCTGAGGTGACCAACACCTTGTTCTCCTCGATCCATTCTAAACCTTTGTAAATATAGAACCTTTGTTTAATCAGATTTGGTAACTTTGAGGGTGCCGCATCCTTAATGCTAGGATGCTGTCTCATTACTTCACATCTTTTAAGTGGTTCTGAATGTGAAAGGGAAGAGAAGTCCTGTTTAAAGGATCTCTTGAATGCTAGAAGTCTGTGTCCCATTTTACTCAGCTCTCTGCTCAAATGTCACCTCCTCTGAGGAGGCTTCCCTGACCACCCTCCTCAGTCCTTATCTGCTCAGCCTGTTGCACTTACCATCAACTTTCATCAGCTCTCTGGCCACATGAGGCGTAGTCCGTGTCTGCTTGTTTTTCATGGCAATTCATCCTCCGTGTCTAAGACAATATCCAGAATATCATAAGCACTTAATTAAGAATTTCTAGTGCTTTCTCCATCTCCCAATATTTTTTACTCCCTTGTAAATTTGCCTTTCTTAAAGAGGAGTCCAGTTAGTCAATGTTTACCCTGAAAACCCTAGCTTAGCATGTGCTACCCCATGATCAGAGCTCCAGGCTATGACAAGCAGAGGCCAGTGTTCTTGAATCCCCAGCTCTGCACCTGTGCCCCCCACTGCACACATAAGGCCATTTCCAGTGCAGCCACTTTCTATAAATGCTAAAACTTTAGGCGCCACAATCCTGATGAAAATCAGTTTTCTATTAAATCACTTTAAAATTGACTCTTCTCGAGAAGAGTGTGAGTACAAAATGGGAAAGAAAGAAAAAAAAAAAAACAATTCAAATACATTTCAGAAACAGGATGGGAAGTGGCAGCGTTTCACACATAGTCACATTTACGATGATCCACTCCCTGCATTTTCATGATTGCATCTCTGGGGTTTTACATTTGCCTTCATTCTCTCCTCCCTGGTCCTGACTCCTCATGGATCCCACGGGCCTGGCCCCACATCCAATGTCTCATGAACATGATTCTTCCTTTGCCCAGCTAATAATTGGTCTCCCACCTTTCATTTCCTTCTTTCTTTTTCTTATATTTCTTTTGCGGTCAGAGAAAGGACAGTGAAGTCTGTAATCTGAGAACAACATCCTCAAGGTAAGGCAGGGGTATGTCTGGATAATAGCCCTGTGAGTGACCAGAGGCAGTGTCTGTGTATTTATAAGAGTCCCGTGTATTTTTAACCAGCAGGCATCAAGGTCTATAACCACATTTTTCTAGGGGCTGTACTCAGCCCCGTGCCGGCCACACTAAAAAGCTCATAAATAACTTGGATCAGAGGAAATTGGAAAATGATGACTACACAAATACAAGGAGAATTTTTATGTTTTCCAAAACCCAGACGGCATTGACAGTTAGTTTCTCCTTGGCCATAAGTCACCATTCCTCAGAGAGCTATTAGAACTTTGCGAGGGGGTAAGAGAAGTCAGATTTGGGAAGGGCAAATCTCATAGCCCAGACCAAAGTCGTGCAATTTGCTTTTGCCTCTCCTATATCTCATTTTTAATACTCCTTCGATGCCAGCATTTCTCTCCCTCACCTTTCAGTTCTCAGATGCTAAATTCTGTTGACCAGCAGAAAACTTCCGCCAGAACACTTCATTCCCCCTGGATGCTTGGGAGGCACTCAGTAGTATCACTATGGGCTCCAAAGTGGTCTCTTTCCCAAGTCCATCAGCAGCAACACACTAGTTTTTTCCCTGGTGTTTAACAAGAAGGTGACCAGGTAAATTTCCATTTTGATTAGAGTGACTAATAGAGACCCTTGCATCAGCTGCAAGGGTTAATGATTTAAAGGTGAACCTAGTCAAACAATACATCTCTAATTCACACTTTAGGTAGGGGACAAGAGTTAATATGCCCTTGGAGGAAGAGGGGAATTTTTCTACAGGGAGTATATTTGACATCATGAAGGCATGTAGCTGTTTCCCTCCATAGGCAGTCTGACTTGATGCTGGCTGGGACAGTGTGACAAAAACTATCTTAAAAAATCATGAATGATTCCAATGGATGAAATTCCTGATTGGACAGAGATTGAGAAATGAATATTTTCCTTAAAATGGAAAATTCAGCCATTCTGAAACAATCTCACACATAGGTGTTGGGTTCCTGCCCCTACTTTGTCCCCCATGCTGATTTGGTCATTGCAAGACCCCTGACCATTAGAAATAACAGGGAGAGGGCTTCCCTGGTGGCACAGTGGTTAAGTGCTGCGCTGTGGAGCTGTCGGCAGTGGCGACGCGAGTTTGATGCCCAGCCAGGGAGATTCCCACATGGCGCGGCAGACTTCTCCTGCCTCACCCGTTGCTCCCCTCAGCAGTGTGTTTCCACCCGTCTGCCTGTTCTGCTCCCCACTCTGTCTCTAGTGAACCGTCTGGCCGCCCCCCACCTCTGGCCTGTACCCAAGATTGTATGCATAAATAAATCTTTTTTAAAAAAGAAATAACAGGGAGATTTCATCATATAGGTGCAGATATTTTGAAAACAGCATTTGGGCAGTCCTTTGAATAGATATGTGTGTGTGTGTGCATGTGTGTGTATATGTTTAGAGGAAGTCCATGGATATTTAAAATATTAACTTATTGGTCATCCTGTCTCTTTCTTAATTTGTTGTTTGCATTTTGCTGGCATGGGTGGCATCTTTGAAGACAAAATAATAATAATAATAATTGTTATATAGCCCAACATGTTTTTCTTCTTCTTATACTTTCTGGGTTCTCTTTCTCAGTCAAAAAAACTAATTTTAATCTACGTGGGTATTGCTTTCTAAATGATCCTTTTTCACTTAAAATATGGAATAATTTAAATTTTTATATAATTATGTGAGATTTTCCTTTTCTAATTCATAGTGTTTACCTCTTTAGTAGCTCTTATTAGGTCAGATGTGTACAAAGAATGAATGTATTAATAACTGTTTAGTGGTTCAGTGTAGATGAATGGACTAAACTAGGACACTGACAAATATTTGTGATCCTTTATGTTTGATATTTGCTGGAAAAGTTGATAGATGTCTCTTAAAAATACTATACTTTGTTTCAGAAGAAAATCAAAAAGCAAGGATTAACCTCAGTCAAAATGATTTCTTTAAATTTTGAAACAAAATGAGTGCAGTGGTGTGTGACTAAGTCTGAGTGATATTTTCAGGATTAAAAATATTCATTAATAATGGGAAAACGACTTCCTTGCATAAGAATGAATTTAGTGTCCCTTCCTGGGATGTGGAGCCTGGCTTCTGTATCATGCCTCAGTGAACTTGTTTATAGTCCAAATTTGCTCAAAGCTGGGACAAAGCTGTGTTTTCTGAGTCCCCAAATTCTCAAGTCACATTGAAAACTAGACACTGTCTTCAAAGGTGTGATTAAAAATGTGTATCAATCTCAGACACTGGATCCATTAGCCAGTAAACATAAACACGGACAGAAAGATTACAATTTGGTGACAACGTAGAAGACCTATACCTCTAGCCCCCAGACATTTTTAAGATACTTGGCATTCTATCATGAAAGCCCACCACGTTTGTATTCAAGGATTGAAATCTTTTAAATTCTTTTGTGAGGTGTCACATATTATATTATAATCATTTAATGAAAGTAATGATGTCATCTAACATTTTTTGAGGGCTTAAGATGTGCAAGAGACTCCTCTAAGCATTTATATTATCTCCTTTAATCCTTACAATAGCCCAAAGAGGTAGGTATTACTACCATCCTACTTTTCAGATAAGGAAATAGGGATTTGCTCCTTATGGCAAGTGACTGCCTGGTGTCACAGCTGGTGTGTGATGGAGCAAGGCCTCCATTCTGACATTGTACTCACTTCTGAGTCTAGGATGATGGGATCCCAAATCCACAGTGGGCAAGACACAGTGGGCATGGCAGATAGGGCTCTGTTCTCCTGCCAGTTCACATGGGCTGGATGTGGAATCAGGGGCTCAAAAGAGGATAAAACTAGTAGGTGAGACTGGATGCAGGACTCTGGCCACAAATAGATTTTATAGTCTGCATGGTTTTACTTCAGCATAACATTAATGGACCCATTGGAAGGTCCAGGTGGCCAAAATCATCTACAGCCGTGTCCTTGCATATTCTCTCTCATCTCCTTAAATATGCAGATTTCTCTCTGGAGCTCTTCATCTTTGCTCCAGGGAAACATGGGTGTCCTTCAATGGGAAACTACGCTTCCTCCCTTCTGCCTTCTCTGTATGCGTTGGGCCATGGTGACCACCTCAGAGCCTTTCCTGCCTGGAGAGTGTTCTGGGGTGTGCGGGCCCAGAGGTATGCAGCCCACTCTTCTCTCAGGCAAAGAGGTGCATTTATTAATTATCTAAAAAAAAAAAAAAAGTGACTTCAGCCTTCAAGAGTCACAAGGGATTGGGATGCAGCCAAGTGGGTGTAGCTATTTTGCCTCATACTTTTTTTTTTAATAACTAAAAAGGAAAAAAAAAATAACCTTTGGGGAAACCATAGTGAATGATACTATTCATAGCATTTCCCCCTTGTCTTTCTCCTCTTCCATCTTGGGGTAAAGGTGATTACAAAGCTTCCCTTCTTCACTGCAGAAGGGGTGT
Source organism: Scalopus aquaticus (assembly GCA_004024925.1). NCBI lineage: Eukaryota > Metazoa > Chordata > Mammalia > Eulipotyphla > Talpidae > Scalopus > Scalopus aquaticus. Next base: position 29,744 of record PVIJ01004012.1, on the reverse strand, counting down.
GGGTGGCAGCTCTGCAGGGATGAGGCTGGTATTTCTTCCCTGGGTGGAACTGAGTAAGACTCACAGAACTGTTGTGGTCCCAGGGCAGCTGTGCAGCTGGTCTCCCCAAGAGGACACAGATCATGGTCAAGAAAGCCAAAACTCAGGCTCAAGACTCACTCATTAAATGCTGAATATTTTGGGTACAGGAGGAATGGGGATTCCTAGGTTTTTATAGACTTCACTAGTGTATAGAAGCTGGTATGGGCAGAAATTAGAGGTCATCTTAAGAAATGTCCAGATAGAACAAAGTGAGTTCTTCATAACTGAACACTAGAGAGATAACAGAAGGGGAGGTATTGCATCAAAGGGAAGACCTCTGACTTTATGGGGTGGGGAGAGGTCTAGAAACTGGGCACCAGCATTTGGGCACTCAGTTTCCTCAACAGGGGACCAATTCAGAACATAGATATGATTGGGGTTGAAGGCAAAATTTGGATAACCTCTGCTCCTTAGTAGGGTGTTTGGAAGTAGTCTCTTACTGCTTCTCTGCAGATATGAAGTCATATAGAAAAATGAGGAAAAGACATGCCTATGACTTGACCTGTGAGGTGTCTGCATCTAAAACACCACCCAGATGACAGAGCTGTTAAGAGAGTATCCCAGAGCCGAATACATTCTTTCGTTTCTACAGAGAAACAGAAACTTGAAATGGCTCGTTAAAGTAGCCAAGGGCTTCAGGGACCCTCAGCAGCTCCTACCAAACAACAATGTGATGGGTTAAGGATAAATAAATCTGTAATGCATAGATTCTGTTGTCCCTAATGAAGGTCTGAGTTTACAGAAGTTCACTGGGCAGTGATGTTTTGGGGCATCCCCAAGCCCTGGGCATTTGAAAGTTTAATCAGGACACTTAGAAATAGAAAGCCTTTCTGGGCTCTTGCAGCAGTCATGCAGAGCACTTCTTTTGTTTGCAAGGTCTTGGATGGGAGACTCGAGTCTGTTTATTATATTTTGCTATTTGCCTCATCTGTCCAATGACCCAAATGCTCCATTTCATGCAATTTAATCTCAAACCAATGCCATTAACTATCTGAGAATAACTTCTTCTGATTTTTCCACAGTTTCCAATTGAAACTATAATAGCTCCTTATTCCAAGTCTCTGACCAGGTACTGTGAGAAATCACTATGCTGCACCGTGGGAGAGGGAATTGAGGGAAGGGCCAAAGCAGTGACTTTGGAAGCTTCTATCAATGAAAAAAGATGATAAAAATGAGCAGTGATGGGAAGCAGCATAAAGTGCATTAAAAACGAAACAGTGGTCATTGCAATTCAATTGCCAAACCCACAGGAAAAAAGGGAGAATCTCAAAAAGCTTATCCTCGCTGTTCAGCACGTTTATTTATGGATTTGTAGGTTACTGTTCACCTAGAGCACTGGGACACATAGCAAAGTCAGAACTCAGGAATACCTGTGTGTGCTGGGCTTTCCAGTAAAGGGGCTGACTTATTTTAGGGAAATGAAGTTACCTCTGCTAAAATAAAGGAAGGATTTTATTATTTCTACTTACTTTGAGTGACTTTAAGGAAATATATAAAAGTTAAAAAATAATAAGGAGCATCAGCAGGGATTTTGGAAAGGAGTGTACAGCTGCACAAACAATTGCATGATTACAGACCCACTAAATGGAAATCAATGACCCAGTTTCAGTACAAACAAGGTAATAGACCCTACCAAGAGTTTGATAGGGTCCTCTCTACAAAACTCAAGGAGAGTGGTGTGACTAGTTACTGGGACCTGCACAAGCGTTCATCCATCATCATCCCCCGCCACACACACACACAGGGCAGCTGGAGCCCTAGGTCTCCTGACTCATGACTTGTACTAAACAGGTGCTTGATACTCAGGATGAGGTTTATTTACTCAGAATTACCAAAAAACACCTTTTTTGTGTGTGGAGTGCATGCAGGAAGGCTCCACGCGATGAGTCAGATCTGGTTTTCCCTCCTCTTCTTTTTCCTTCCTAGTCAGTCATACGGCTCGCGATGGTCAGCATGACCTGTTACAGACTGGCATTCTTCCCATAATAGGCCTCAGCTGGCCAGTTGGAGGAATAATTGTTTTCCTATCCTATCGCTTGCTGACCTTAGAATTCAGAAATTTAGGTAGCTGAGTGGATTCCTTCCCTTCCCCACGCAAGATGGTATTGTCTGTGGTCACTTCAGGTGTAGATGGGCCCTAAGCTCTGCTTCCAGATGAGAGACCTCAGCCATGGTAACACTTTCACTGCCATGGACATGCTTACAGGGAGTTCTGAAGCCCCCAAGTGTGGATAGAAATAAACTTCAAAAGCAGCAGATTCCCTTCATAATTCTAAGCACTTTCAGGCACTTTGAAGCATTATTTTGAGAAGTGGCACAGGTTTCCAGGGAAGTGAATGTTGCCAGGTTAGTTGACTCTCCCTAGTTTGGGGACTGTTCTATAGGCTTTTCCATAGAAACTGCTGGGTGAGGCCATGGAGTGCAGGGCATCAACCACCCTTATTTCTCACCTCAGTAGAGTTTGCAAATCCCAATGTCAAAAATAGGCTGGTGCTCAGGACTGTGGGCTCTATTCTTCAAGGCACCCACAAATCAGCTATAATTCAATTTCTTTAGGAACCTCCCAGACACAAAATGGAGTCATGTCATTGTTTTATTTCATTGACTCCCAAGAGACAGGGATCTCAGCTTCATTCTGAAAGTAGACTTTTCAATGTGATCCGGTCTCATTGGGTGACTAACTGAATATAGAGAGAAAAACTGAGTTTATGTCAAGTTCATTTTTTTTTCAGGAGTCAGAATAGTGAATCCAAAGAAGGGTTTAAGCCTTGACGAATATATGCAAATACAGCATCAAAGCCCCTTGTAGGTGCTGCCATCTGTCCCTTACCCATATCGTCTCCTGTGTGGATGGAACACAGCTGCTGCATTTTCTAAAGCCATAAGTGTATGACAGAAATGAGGGTCTCAGGAACCTTAGTTTTGCATGTCTCTTTCTATAGGAAGACCTCACTTAATGTTGTCAATAGGTCCTTAAAACCTGCCACTTTAAGCAAGCAGGTATAACAAAACCAGATCTTCAAATAAACACAAACAATTGTCATTCCATCCAGTGTTAGCCAGAATTCCTTATCCCCCATCCTCATCAAAATTATATTGAAATGACTTTAATAAATCAATGTTATTTGAAAACCTGCTGTGTTTTTTGTGGGCACAGGAACTCTGGTTTTATAATATCACCTGTTTAGACCTTTTCTCTTTTTCCTATCCCTTGCATATCTGAGTTGTTGCATAGTCTTTACAGTTCAAATGTTGCTGGTCTGGAGGTCTGTCTGCATTCCTGTGTATTCTGCTGAACCCCAAGTGCAACATAAGAACTCAATAAGCGAATACCAACTGCAGAGAAACAGCTCCATTCGGTGTTTCTTACTCAATACAAACTCCCAAACTCCATCACCTCTGAGATGCAGGGCACTCACACTAACCTTTAATTGGGTTGAGGGTTCAAAATCCCTTATATAATTTCCTGTTTACAAACATTTTTACAAATCTCAGAGGCAGTTGAAATACATGTTATGTTTTTAGTTGATCCTCCAGTCTCTGTTTCTACTTGTATATTACAGAAGTCTAATGTGTTTGCAAAGCCTAGCTCACCCAAATAGGAATGGTCCCTGCAGAGATAACATTCCACGGTGCTGCTTTTAAATCTAGGTGAGGGGTGCAAGAGGGATCACAAACATATGGGGAATTTTTCCAACTTTCTTTCTGAGATCATGTTATTTCTCATTGTTTGTATAAGGAATTATAAGACATTGGGACATTGAGAAGTTCAGTTCACCAAGCTAGATGGTTTTAATTGTAAGGGCTGGGAGGAGAGACAGAGACAGAGAGGGACAAAGATGTAAGGGGGGGGGGGGGGGGGAGAGAGAGAGAGAGAGAGAGAGAGAGAGAGAGAGAGAGAAAGTGAGAAAAAGAAAGTGGTACAGGTTCTCAGGTGTCTGATGTGGGAGCTGTGTAAAAGATAGCATTGAAATATGGAAAACTGAGGAAGGATTTAGTACATGTGTCTGAAAGTGTTTTGTCCACCTGAATAATACTAGGTACTTTTACCTGCTGAGCAGTTTACTTTCTCTTGTCTGATATATTCAGCAGAGACAGTCTCATTCGGTCAGTAAGCACTAAAATTTTCATTTCCTTATACAGAAAATGTGCTTCTGATGCCATTTCTGCTCCAAACCACTACTATGCAACTTTCGAAAATGCTGGCACTCTGGGGCTATGACCTTTTTGAAACACACTTGAAATGACAATTCAATCTGCAAATGATAAAGTGATGAGAATGTTGAACAGGTCAAGGCCAAGGGCAGAACTCACTGTCAGACCACTGGAGATCCATCTTCAGGTTAATGCCGATCTGTTGATTAGCAGCCCTCATGTGTGGTCATCCAGACAGCTATAAGGCACTTTCACATTTGTACAGAATAATCTAAGAAGTATAGTCAAATGTTGAAATCCATGTGCTGTGTTTTTAGGATATTCTTTTGACATACTAGTCTCTATGTCCAATACTGTATAATAGAACAGGCAGTTTTGGGCCTGGAATAGGATTCTCCTAGCAAAGCCAAAATGACAGAAGAGCTGGAGAGGTGTGGGTGGGTGTGGATATGAAGTCAAGCGTAAGGTACACAACCCTGCTGCATTGAGAATAGAAGAAGCAAGAAGTTCTATGAAATGCCCTTCCACGAACCACACACACACTTATTGGTGCTGTGAATGGACTGGCAGTGAACAGAGAGCTCATGCTGAGTCCACTGGAAGGTCACTGGAAAGTGGAAGTCTCATTTCCCCAGACTCTTAATCAGTGTCAGTCAAACCACACTGGGATTCAACTTACTGATGAGCACCGTGAGCCTTGATGTGGAGAGAAATTTTGTTCTTAGCACTCACTCTCAAACTACTGAAGGAGAGAGAGCACTGTTAGCAGACAGGTGTGGAGTAGGCATGCAAGAGTGCCCAATAAATTATTATTACAGTCTCCCTAATGGGGAAAGTGTTAATGGCAAAGTCTGTCAAAGGAGGGGAAGCTTTCAATGGGAGACAGGTGCCAAGTTAAGATTTACTTAACAGAGCCCACCTAGCTCAGGAGAAATTCAGATAGAGTATATTGTGTTCTCTTATTTGCTGATTAACTAAATCTCATTAAATTTCTAAGTTTTACCCCCACCAACAAATATGTCAAATTAAAAAGATAAAGAAAACTGGAAATAAGAGGCCCAGGATCCTTGCTCCACTTACTCTCTTAAGTAAATGGCCAAACTCCTTGAACTAAAGGTTCCTCATTTGTGAATATCTGTGCTAAGTTCCACCATGTGTCTGTAAGTGCAATGTTAGCAAGCTCTAGCAAGTCACTTCATACTTAGTGCTACACCAAGTAGAACATATATATGACCATGGTTATAAAGTGCAGGATTAACTTTCTTGGGTGACTTGTATTTCCCTTGAATACTGCAAGAAAGATGAATATAGAGCCCCTATTTTCAGATCCATAAACGCAGATGTGAATCTGTGAGTATCCGTGTCACCATGAATGCTGCAAGAAAGTCTTGTCTCCCTGTCCCATCTAAAAGCATCTTGAAGGTTCCTGTTCTTCTTGCTAATTGTCCACTTAAGCTCATGCATGTAGCAGGCACCAAAAATCATGTGCTGATGTCTCATGGTAACTTGAACTTAGAGAAGTCCCTGGATTTTGCAGTACTTTTAAATCTCTCTGGCATTGATGGTAGAATTGTGTGTGTGTGCGTGCGTGCATGTGTGCGTGCGTGCGTGCGTGCGTGTGTGTGTGTGTGTGTGTGTGTGTGTGTGTGTGTGAGAGAGAGAGAGAGAGAGAGAGAGAGAGAGAGGTTTATCATTCATTGAAGTAGAAGACCCTTTGTCCGTTGTTTTTCTTTTAATATGAAAATATCATTTGGCATATTTCATTGTTGAGAATCTTTAGTTAAAGTGGGGATGGGAAGGAATATAAAAGGGGCAGTTACAGAGCCATTCACACTAAAGGAAAAGTAACTGAAAAAAATTGTACTGATGAAACCTTAATGTGGATCCCATACATAAAACAAGTTGGCCAAAAAAAAAGGAGTTTAAAACCAAAACAAGAACACAGCAAGCAAACAAATCAGAACTTAGCATTTCCTCCACTAGAAGCTGTCATCTGAAACCACCTGGCCGTGCATGCGTTAGGAGGCGTGCAACTGATGTTGCTGTAGGTAGACATGGGACAAAGACACTGAGTTTTGAATAGTAGATGAAAAAAGGAATGTATCCCATTTAATTGATAATTTTATATCAATTGCATGTTGAAACTAAGCTATTTTAGATAGTTTACCCTAAATGAAACCTCTATTAAAATTAATTTACCAGTGTTTTAAAATTATTCAATATGGCTATGAGAAAATTTATACTTACATATGTGTCTGATGTTTTATTTCAATTGAGCAGAATTGATCTAAAGCTTTCCAAGTATAGTAGATTTAATAGTACAAGTACCCTTAATAAATAAGTCTTTTAACAAGTGAGATACAAAAGTCAGTGATGTGACCCTAAGTCACCAGCTGCCTTAAGAACACTGGAGACCGTGCTGGGAATTAGAGAATAGGGTAGTTTAATAATAGCTAGAAACTGTCAAGTTATCATAAGAGTCACTTCAAAAAGTCACTTTGTCATGAGATATGATATAAGGTGGACCACATTTATATATTAGGCAAAATTTAAATTTTATTTTAAAAAAGGATATCTGCCTAGGAGAATTGAATTACTCTTTTTTTCTATAATAGAAGCTGAAATATATTTTAAATTGCATCATTATTTTCACTTTATAAAAAAGAACTGGTAAGATGAAAAGCTATTTTAATTGCATTCTGCTTCAGTGAAATCCAGGACTTAAAAATATATATTTTTTAAAAGCTATAGCTCTAGCATTTTTATTGGTCTGACTAGTGAAAAATGATGTTTTTGCTTTTTGCAGGGATATCTTGTGCAAAGCAATAATGATCAATCCCTGATGAATATAACAATGGCTCCAGGCCATCACTGGGGAATGGGAAGAACCTCATTTTTATAACTACGTTTAAACACAGGATAGGGGATTTTGTTTGTTTGTCAGCTTTTCATAGACATAATTTCATGGAATAATATTTCTATGAAATAAATAATTATTTCATAGAAATAATTTCATAGTAAGTCTAATGAAAAATCGAGGCAGATTCATCAAATGTGTATTTCAGATTGAAGGTCAGGATTCTATGGCTCATGCTTTCTATACAACTTTGTAAGTAAACTTTCCTGTCCCCTAATTCAACAAATATCTCAAACACCTCTGTGTCGGTGTGGATAGAAAGACACCAAGATGGATTAAGACTCCAAATTTCAATAACAATGAATTTCCATTTCTGAACAATTTTAAGGGGCCTTCAAGAAGATGTCTAAATCTACCACCTTATTTGAAATGTAAAAGAGGAGAGACACAGACTGTTGAAACACTTGCTCAGGGTCACAGGTGCTGTTTGGGGAAAAACAGTCCTAGAAGCTATCTCCTTTGATTCCCAAACTAACTCTTTCTATTACAATAGGTTGCTTTATTTTAGACAACTATTCCTATGAAAGAAAAATAAAAGGATTCCTTTTTTTTTTTCCTCTATTTCTTGCTTTTCTGATGCAGGTCACTTCTTTTTTTTTTTTTTTTCCCAAGAAATGCCTCTTTGCAGCCAAAACAATAATTGTATTTGGAGGATTACTCTAAACAGAACAAACCCAAGCAGAGAGCAGCCCTGGGCCCTCGCCATAGATCACAACTTATGGCAGCTCCCCCGGGAAACCCAGAAGCGCTTGGTCCAGCTTTAAGTTTAAGTGCATGTCACCATGATGTACGGTGTCTTTGGTGTCCGTATATCATGGAGGGGAAGGGGTGTCGCCTATAGACAGAGAGCATCCATTCTCCTCTCTTGACACTGTGCCTTTTCCCGAAACAAGACATATCTGTGCGATTATAATCTTATCCAGGCTGGCTTGCTCCCTCCAGAGCTCATCTGCCGTGAGGAGCTGAGTCCGTCAGCATTTTGTGGTTTGAAGTTTGGAGGACTTTGAGAAACAATGAAAGATACACTGAATTGAGAATAGATGGGGTTCTTCAACCTGCATTGTTTATAGCTTTCTGGTAGCATCTCAAAGGGTCTAATTCCTATGTATAGAGAAATGTAGCAATTAAAAGCAAATTCTCCAAAGTCATCCATTTCTGGGTTCAAACTCCTGATCAATAGACCTTCAGGCTGTGTGTCTCAAGCCAGTTTTTGAACACTTTTTTGTTTTTGTTTTCTTTCTCCAAAAGTGAGGATTATATGAAAATACTACTTCTTTGTGCAGAATAAATGACTAAATACAAATGAAACCTTCAATCTACATTGTGGCAGTTGTGTTACCTTCAACACATAGTAGTTATCATCATCGTCTTTTCTTACCTAAGACTTGGTCTAAGATATCCTAGGTAAAGATATAAGGCAAAATAATCACTCTTCCAATAACTGAATGACTTCTAAAGTAAAAGTTACCTCAGGACCCACCTCTTGTATTAACAAGGGAAAAAAAGAGTCATGTTTGGAGAGACAAATATATTTGAGATGATGTATTCCCCTAAATCATATATAATGTTGTAAACCAATGTTACCTCGAAAACAAAGTAAATACAAAAGAAAAGAAAAAGAAAAGAAAGACAATCTAGGGAAAAGTTAATCCATTTAGTCTTTTTCCCTATCTGTCCATCCATGCATGCATCCATCCTTTCATCCATTCTCCTTTCATCTACCAATTGTCCTACTGCCTTGTGGTTTGGTAGTCCAACTCCATGTGACTGAGGTATTCTGTTTCTTTGAGTAATAATATACCTGCTTCTTCCCTATGGTCAAGGTTTAAGGGAAAATACAAGGTTGGCTTTTTCCCCAACGGCACCCCAGGGCTTGTGAGAGGACAGTTATCAAGTTATCAACCTGAGTGGGTATCTGGCCTGAGTGTCTGTCTTTTGACCTTTACTATATTCTCTCTCTCTCTCTCTCTCTCTCTCTCTCTCTCTCTCTCTCACACACACACACACACACACACACACACACACACACATATACACACACAGAGTGAGAGCACAATGACTGAATTGTTTTCACCCAGAAGGAATGCCATGGTGAGGTTATCAAGGGATCGTCTGGATAGAGACAGTAAGGCACCTCTTCTCCAGCTGTGCCACTTTACAGAGAAAGGGCATGGAGCACTACCCTAAGCTTAGGTTCCTACATAGAATCCAGAGAGTTTGAACCCATCTCCACTTTGGTGTCCCCTTCTCAACCAGTCTTTGACAATCTGATTGTTGCCTAGAAACAACATGTAAGACTACTTTGGGGGCATCTCCAAAGTGAGCAAAGCCCTTGAGTCACTTCTTCTCTCTGGCTTGTCTTACAATGGGAGAGTCTACAGGTGAACTATCACTTGTGTCAGCAGTGGGACCCCTGCATCTAGTTTACCCTCATTTTCTTTTCCTTACATGATGGTCTAGATCATCATATTTAGGTCTTGAATACCACCCTGAATTTGACAGTGCTATTCATGTTTCTTGGTCTTCTCTTCCTAGCAGGGCTGTAAATCCCAAATCTGTAATCCCACTAACCAATGTTCTGTTTAATCTAGTGACTAGCACAGGTTGAGCATGCAAGAGAGAATTACCCAACAGTAGTTAAATCGATTGAACATTGTAATCATAAGTTCTAAAAATCAGAGGAGTCTACTCATGTTCTACAGTAGATGCAATTTTTATGACCGAATTATCATCCTCATTATAATAATCACCACAAAATTTCACTTCCTAGCCTGTGAAAATGCTGTTTTGTGGAATATCTGGCAGTACCTCTCTTTGTGTCAACAACGTCACTTCCTGATGACTTCATCCACCTGCAAACATTCTGACTAACAAATACAACACATAAACTAAGCTACCACATGTAGTAAAACACCAAGTATTCTCTGCAGGATAGACTCAAGGGATAGAGCCAACAATTACTGATGCTATAAAGTCACCCAAACAATCCTTCAATTACTTTATTCCTTTTTTAAGGGGGCAGGGGGAGATGACTTCTCTCAATATGCTGATGCTGAAAAGAGCACTGGTGCTTGTTTTCCAAATGATGTTTGACTGTGAGTGCTCAATAATTAGAAATATTTAATGCAGGCAAACATCAGCAAGTTAAAATTGTTTTCTGCTAAGTCTTGTCATTTGCCAGAAAGGAAATGATATGTTAGACATGTTGCACTCTTTCTCAGTATGATAGCAACTAAAGTGGCTTAAAATTGGATTCATTTATAAAGCTGGACACTATTAATATCATTCCCTGCATGATGGTAATTCATTTTACCCTGCTTTGTCTCAGAAGCAGTAGGGGCTCCATTCCTTACATTCAGTTTGCAGTCCTAATTAAGTATTCATTATAGAATACATATTTTTTCATTTAGAACTGAATATCAAACATTTATGTGCTATATTACACTTGTTTACTATTAGGTCAATGTACTGAGTTACTGCATGTCTAGTAGTTATTTGTCTTCAACCTGTAAAATTAAGACTCCGAAGGAACTTAGCTAGAGCAGAAAAACTCTCCCTTAGTGTTTTTCTTTCACTGGTATTGTGCCAAATATGTTGAAAACCTAACTAAATGTAACTACACTGGTTTTCCATTGAAAATGAAACGATGCAACATGGATTCAGTGTTCAGTGTATGTGATGTGTACATGCAGAAGTTTCATGTAAGATTATGTGGAGCCATGATCCTGAAAACTTCCCCCTGGCAGGGGAAGGAGCTAGAAACCAACAAAAGGCATGATTGTGAACAAGGTTTTAAGCAAAGTTAAATAAAACATAACTGGATTATCAGGAGAAAGTGCCATCTCATGAGATCTGTTAAATTGTAGCTGCTTGTTGTAAGATAAGTGTTCTAATAAGAATGGAGTTTACAACCATAATAGTCAAATCCTTCAAATTTGACTGATGAGCAATGCAATCTATCATAACTCATCTATCGATCGATCAATCAATGTATCTATCTGTCTGACTATCTAACTAAAATGGAATACAGATTTTGCATTTACATCATACTTAATCGTTGGGAACTCAAATGATCCTAGAGAAGTTGATTTCTTTAAAATCACCTTCTAATCAACACTAGGGTAGAGATACCACTTTTATAAGTTCAGTTTAAAAAAAATCACATGAACAAAAATAACCCCAGCAGCAAATGAGTGAACAAATTGGGATCACCCACAAACTGTGATTCTCTTTAGGGATGCTATAGAAATGCTCCAAATGAGAGAGAGTGGTGAGACTGGAATCCAGAACACTCCTTAATTGTCAGCTATTTTCTCAGTGTTGATGATGAACAAGGTCCTATGTAGTAGCACATGAAAAAGGAGGAGGAAAAGAAGGAGAAGTGAAATTTTCAGTTGTAGTCATATTGAGGTGATCGGCTACACACATAAGCTTAATTAAATAATTATAGAAGATATCTGTATAAGATGTCACAAGGCAAGGTATGTTTCTTTGTAAAGACAATGGCTCATAGAGTTTCATAGGAAGGAGAGATTACAGTTACCAGGAACGAACGAAGAGAGCTGCTTAGAAAAGGGAGCTCTTTATCTGGGACCTGAGGATTGTTTGAAATGAGAGCAAATGCTTTTAAGCAAGAGAGGTAAGTATGAAGAAAGGAAGGGAAGTAAGATAATGCAGGGATTGTTGGAGCACCAAATCTAGATTGACTTGCTAGCTGCAAAGGGCACTGGAAGAGTAAAAGGGAAGATGGATTGGTTGGATTGTAGAAGTTCTGAATAGCATGCTAAGAATTTAAGAGTTTATCCTCCAGGAAATGAAAAGAAACTGAGAGTTTTGCAACCAGAATTAAAGTGTTATATTCAAAAGACTTAGCTTGCTGCAGATGTAATTAATTTGATAAGGAAGAGATGGAGAAAAGGAAATGGGGGACTATTTCTGTAATGCTGAATGAGATGGTAAGAGTGGAAGTGAATTTGTGGCAGAGACAAAAGAAAAGAACTGCTGTTTGTCTAAGAAAGAGCCCACTGGGCTGGAGATTCAAGGAGTTTGGTAGGTCAGAGCCGTAAAATTCCCAAATGGATGCTAAGAGGAAAAGAAGCAGGCAGTGTTTGTTTATTTCTTTATTAATTAGTTTTGTTGACATAATTTTTTCCATTAGAATATATCAGGGTAGCAATAGACAAGGCCAAATTATGAATAGTTCCCTATCAAATCTCAGAGTTTTTCACAATGATTAATAAATAATCGTTGAAAACCATATGTATACATTTCACAGAAAGAAAATAATTTTCTATTTACTCACTGGACATTTGAAGAAGACAATACCCAAAGAAATATTAAAATATCAGAGCTATGTTTGGGAACAGTTTTCATTTTTCCAGTTTACAAAGTAATTCATGTAACAGGCCAAGATTTTAGGCATGGACCTGTTTTTTTTGTTTTTTTGTTTGTTTGTTTTATTTTTATTTTTAGACAGGACATCTAGATTCAAGACTTCTAGCATTCCATTGTTCTCTCCAAGATTGAGAGTAAGTACATACATCTTTTTCAAAGTTTGCCATATCTTTAGGTAGGCCTTTTAATATTTGACTTTGTTTCAGGGTTTCCAGTCTTCCTCTTTTAGATATTTTGTAATTTCAACTGGGTAAATAGGGACAAAGGAAATGATAAGTATGGTAAATGACTGAATAGCACTTTTAGTGGTGAACTTAATGACTTAATGTAGTACATAAGCGTGCTGATTTTTAATGATGCAACCTGATACTGGCTAGAATGTTACAATGCATTTACCTCAAGATAAAAACAAGCAACAACAACAATAAAACAATAAAAGTGAGTAAATATGGGCCATTACAAAGGTAGCTCATCTGGAAAGCTGAGAGAATATCACATGATGTCATGTAATTCCCATAGAAAACCTTCTCTCCTCTTCTGGTCATGTTCAAATTGCTACTGTTTTATTCATGGAAGATTCTCCAACACTGCCAAGAAAGTCCCTCTGGCCCCAGTGACAATCCTGCCCCATTTTTCACCTCAGGAGGTCTTTACACATATCAGCTAAATTTGTTCTCCAGGGCCACTGTGAAGATGGTGACTTTACAAATTCTTCCTTTGACAAATTCCACCCTAAGGAGACATTATGGGTGTTGATGGGGAAAATGTATCTTGCCAAGATTATAGCCCACTCTGACTGTGGAACCTATGAGTTTGGAAGCTGAGCAACATCTTTTATGGCTAGAGACTTGCTTAAGATTCAACAGCAAATGGTTAACTAATGTTTACAACAGGGATGCACAATTAATAAATTCAGAATTTGTGCTTCACTTCTATTTCCAAAGTGAATAGGATGTTTGTCAAAGCAAGAAACTTCACTTTGATTATAAGCTACAGACAATGAAAATGTGTTTGTGTTTCACAAATACATTTGATTCTCCTGGATTGTATTTCTCACCAGGGAATCAGGTCCAGCAAATATTTTCACATGCTAACTCCTCAAATCAGGCAGAAGGTTTAGTTGACTAGAGATACAATAAGCTTAGAGAATAGAGGTTTGAACAGAAAATAGGTAATAGACTTTGTAATTGTTCTCCAGCATTATGTTGCTAGCTAAAATATTGATATCACTTTTTGGGGAGGAGGGGGTACTTTATGAAAATATCATCTCAATGTTCTCTTAATATTCTAAATAATCATAGATAATAGCTATGAGTATTCTACTCCTTTGTGTTGGACATGAAGGTCTCACATTAAATTGTTGTTGAGAAAATTGTTGTAATCACAGATAGGGAATATATTTCTGGTGTAGAGAGTGTTTAGAATCTAGGATTGTAAGGACATGTTTTGAAGAGGCTGGCTAGAAATCCAGGCATATAGGACTTAAAGGGTTTTTACTCTGCTCTTTGGAGCCTATCTTTCTATGGAGCCCGGAAGAAGTTGATTACCAAATCTAGCAAAATATATCTTACTCCTGATCAGGAGAGTGAGATGAATTTTCCAGGGTGAGATTCCAGAATGAGCTGAAATATCCTATTTATATAAACCAATAGGAAGGAAGGTCTGGCTTGAATAAGACAGAGCAAGGACAAGGGCTATCTCTCTATCAGAAAAACAAGAAGTGCTGTAGGGCAAGCTCAGCATTCACGGCCACAGTCTTAGTACAAGACAATACGATACTGAACGGTTTTACATTGTGAATGTTGTAGTTAAAACAAAGCAAACTGAAAAATTGCTGTATATTTTAATTACTGAATCATCTCTCAAAAATTCCTTGGAATGGATACTTTACAGAGGATGGCATAGCCTAGAGACCAAACCTCTTTTAATAGTCTCAATCAAAGACCTGAGGGGGTGATGATGGGTGATAAGGAGGGGTGGTCCACATGCTGAATTTAACTCTGAGGAATGTTTCTCTTTTTGTGCTTTCATTGTTGCTTAATTTTGGGTCAGTTTAACAGAAGTTAAACAGATTTCGCCTCTTTATGTGAAATTTCATAAGTATTTGGGAAGGATCTTAAAGCTCAATTTGCCACTGGCCAGGGAAACTTGTCTCAGACTTTGACTAAGAAGTTACAAAAGAAAAATCAATTGAAAAGACATACAGAAATGAGTTGTTTATCCACTTGCTTCTCAGATATGGTGTTCTATCAGGACCTGAAAATCATTCTTCACTCCTGATATGTAAGCACCTCCCCTCCTTCCTGATAGCAATCAGCAGAGTTGATAAGTAGTGTTTCTTGGTGTATTGGGAAGAGCAGGAATAATTTTTGTTAATTCATGAATATCCCAACACTCCCTGGTCTCCAAGGCTATTTGCTTACAAACCCTCAGCATCATTTTTCATATGTTATCATATACCATAGGCTGGAAGATTGGAAGATATGTATTTCCATCATATTTATATTAATATTTTTATTATTTATTTATTCATATAAAAACCACAGGCCAGAGGTATGGGGTGGTGACAGGATTCACCAGAGACAGAGTGGGGAGCAGAACAGGCAGATCTACTGAAATACATGGCTGAGGGGAGCAGCAGGTAAGACAAGAGAGGTCTGTTACACCAAGTGGGTCAGCTCCCTGGCCAGGGATCAAACTCATGCCACAGTGGCTGGTGATAACTTGATAGTACTGAGACTTTAACCTTTGTGCCACCAGGGAGGCCCCCTTTTTCCATCATCTTTGCTCCTTACCTCAAGGATACATTTTCCTAAATCTCTGTGTCTTTTTCCTATTAATTTTTTCTCAACTGATTTATTAAACTGGTCAACAGTGAGATCATTACTGACTTAAAAATGCCCTAATCTGTAGTATCTTGGTGCGCTGAACATGACTATGACCCTGAAATTTTTTTATTAGCTCTCATTTTGAAGATATTTCATATCACTCATTTTATATGTTTCACCACATAAATTTATCCAGTAGGACTGCAGAAATAGCCTAAATCAGCCTAGAATGACATAATACTTCATCACATTGCATAATGCCATCATGCACACATCATCCAGAGTTGATTGCATCATTTTCTGATGCAATGCAATACTGCTGCTAGGTGACTGATGAAGTAAGCTGACGTCAACAGTGCACTAGATAAAGCCCTGTCAGAAAGGTTGAGCATTGAAAATATTTCAGACTTTGTGCGAAACAGTTTAAGCTACTGTTCCATGGAACTGTTATTATTTTATCCATTTAGGCACAATACAGAACAGTCATGCCTCGAAAGTGCGTTAATAGTGTGGACAATTTCTGCTCTACTTGTGGGGAAGTGACATTTGCCAAGCAGAAGAAAAATATCACTTCTCAAGTGAAGAAGGCTTATCCTCTTGACTTCGGATGCAAGGTTGGTGACCAAGACAAGCCTTGGGCCCCGCATATATGCTGTGCTACATGTACAACACAGCTTTCACAATGGTTCAGTGGCAAAAGACCATCAATGCCATTTGCAGTTCCCATGGTGTGGAGAGAGCCAATCAACCACATAAAAGACTGTCCCTTCTGCTTGGTTCCTCCTCTTTCCAGTGGAATAAAAAAGCAAAGAATTCAAGAGTAGTCTGCCCAAACATTTTGTCTGCATTGAGACCAGTTCCACATGGTGAGGGACTTCCTTTTCTAGAACCTCCAGCAGAGTATTTTCTTGACTCATCTGATGAGGACAAGGGTGAGCCGACCTGTTCTTCTCCTGTTTCATCAGCATGCAGTGATCCAGATTTTCATTTTCACTGTGGTGCATCATCAACCCCTCACAGACTAACACAGGAAGAACTAAATGACCTGGTTTGTGATTTGGACTTATCCAATAACAAGGCAGAATTGCTAGGAACAAGACTCCAACAATGGAATTCTTTAGAAGATGTCACCATGACTTTCTATCGAAAGCACCACCAGCAGTTGGAGCCTTTCTTCAGAAAGGAAAGTACTCGGGTATTCTGTTCTGATATTGAGGACCTCATGAATACCTTAGAAATCACTCATGACCCACAAGAATGGAGACTATTTCTAGACTCTTTGAAATTGAGTCTTAAGGCTGTGCTTTTGCACAATGGAAACTGTTTTCCATTTATTCTATTCCTAAACAGCTGTACAAGAGACAAGTGAAGAAATCTTAAGAAGTAGTCTCTGACTTGATCTTTTACAGGTATTAACTGTAGGCCTATTACTATTGGAATGCATTTCATGATGTAAACATCAATTTATTGCAGATTACAAAAAAAAAAAAACACCTAGAGCCAAAGTTAGAATTTGTCATATTCATGTTGAGCACATACAATTGATAGGAAATGACTATTTTATTTCATAACATGACTTTTGTAAAAATTTGTTGACCAATGTTATATATTTGAACATATTCTGTCAACTTGTCTCTTTCCTGGGTTTCCATATACCATGAATAGATACAATCATTTCTTGGAATAACTTCCCATGACTATTTTAAACCCTTCCCAAGACATCTGAGAGTATTATGATTTCAATCCAGTGGAAAATGTAAGCATAACTCACTTCAGATAGATGACAAATGCCTGTTGCCAAAATTAATCATCCTAGACCTAGGTCTGGGCTCTAAAGAGGAGGAAATGGTGCCTGTCATTCAAAGGGTCTGAGGGCACCAGTTAGAAACTAGCTAATAGTCTAATTCCTTCTCTCCTGAGCAGGCCAGGTGGGATTCCGGGAATATTAAAAAAAAAAAAGAGAAAGAGAGAATGAAAAAGGCAGACTCTTTCTGCCATCAGTGTCCTGGAAGTCTGGATCTCTGAGTAGAAACACATGTTGCTTCTCAGATAGCATCTTAGAGATTAAATCATCCAATAGGGCCTCCAAACCTTCATCTATGTGCAAAGTGAGAAACGATTTTTTTATTGTGTTACCTTTGTGTTGCTCTTTTATCACCTAAGGTCAGGTCCAACTTCAAACTATTACATATCTCAACTCAAACCTATGTGGTTGGGAACTAGGAAACATTCTTAAACACAGGATACATCTATATCTACATTGATACATGTGCCTACGTGGGAGTGGCTGTGTGCTCACATGTCACTGACCAACTCTTTGACCTTCTCTCACAATTTTAGTATCTTCATCTCTAATATAATAGTGGGTTAGAAGTTCTTTTAGCTTGAAACTTCTTTGGAAGATTGCCTGATGCTTTTCCAAAACAGTCTTGCATTTATTCAGGTCGTAACATTTTCTGAAGTCTTTGTAACCCAAGAACAAAGCTCAGGACTTGGACAGACTCTGATTTTAAGTTCATCCAAACCATCTCTTTGTTGCCTTTGCCCCCTTTAAGAAAATTCCAGATGAAAGCATAAATCTGCCACATGAACTGATTTGCTGCACAGCAAGATAATTCTTTTAAGTAGTTTCTATTATAGGAAAATTAATTTCAAGGCACTTCATACAGTTCTAGTAAAATCCTTCCGCTCCACAGGGGTCCATGAGCAACATTAACTGTGCAACATTTGCTGGGTATGCCTCGTTATGACTTGGTGCAATGAAGGATGTTTTTAAATTTTTTTTTAAGTTAAGCTTTTTGAAAATGCATTTTTTCTTTTCCCTGTATGAACATTTAAAGAGTTTTAGATATTTTTCAATAAGGACAAATTATTTTTTTCAGCAACATATAAGGAAACAGAAATTATTTCTCCTGATAAAATTTGTTGCTTATTTATTTTCATTTAGGGATTGTTTGTTTCTGTGCATGGTATAACATTGATTCTTTTAAGGAGGTTATCAAAAATGAATACAGAGCCCGTGTAGCAACAAACACACTTAAAATTTCAAAGACTGATCTCAAAGAAGACATCCTCATCTAGCTCTCATTTGTCCAGCATCTTTCATTCACTCTCTCCAGGGTGTCTGCAAGAAAACTACATAGAGTGCCTGAAAGCATCTTCCATCTCAGAGTCTATTTCCTGGAGAACCTTACTTAAGAAAAGTGACATGCAAATATGGCATGCAAAGCTTTCATGGACTGACTCCATCACATCCACTCTGCTCTAGCAAAATTTAACTCCCTCTCTGCCAAGTACTTTTGGCTCCTCTTCTTCCTATCCTGTTGGCTTTGCTTGCAATATTCCCTCTGCTTAAAGCATCATTCTCTGACTTTTCCTGTAGCTGACAGGCTCTGCAGATTCGTGCTTCAAGGTCCAATTTATATACCATATTTTGTGTTTTCTATATCCAGATTAACTTCTCATCATATCAACTTCTAGTGGTCTCTCCTTTGTCTGAATCATGTTGGAACTTGTATAGGTGTCATTTCACTTTATCATAAGCTTTCTGTTTTGTGGCATAGACTGTAAGTTCCTTGGAACAGAGACTCTGAAATTTTTCTTACTTTTTCTCATTCTCTTCCCTCCTCCCAACAGTGCCGATATACTGGCCTTTCAAAATGTAGTTTTGCTTGATTGTTTCCATAGGGTTTGTTAAATTAAGTTATAATTCGTAAGTGTTATATTTTTGTTAAATGATCAGAGTCAGATATACTTTTCAGGGAGAGGTGATTAAAATGGTCATCTGTGAATAAAAGATGCTTTCCCATATTGTGCATTATTTATATTAACAAACATTATACTTATGTTCTACAAACCAACTAATGGATTATAATCACTGTAGCAATTTTTGTCCAATTGATGGTGTTATATATTCAAAAAGAATGAGGTTTTATCATCTCAAGAGATCTCCTGCAAGACATGGTAGCTAGAAGATATGAAATCCAGAATCTTTAACTCATCAACATAAAATCTAAATCTCCATGGATACTTTAAGTTTCTTATGAAACAGGAAGCAATACAACTTTGGTTAAAAATTTAAAAATTACAAAGTACTTCCACCACCTTTTTTTCATATGATTTAGCTTTATATGAATAAGAACAGATCTCTTTTGTGTTCCACTGCACAATAGTGGATGACAAAACGAAGTAAGAACTACAGGGCATCAGTTTTTTTTTTTTTCCAATATATATACTCTATTGTTGGATTTGAAACCTTGAAAGCATCAGTTAGTTTGAATAATGGTCAAGGTTTTCACAACTCACCCATCAGTTTTTCAGTACCAGTATCCCCATTACATTAACTCATGGCAGAGAAGTTATTTAGAGTCCTCTTTAGATAGAGCACATAATTGTTTCATTTGAAGTCACTGACTGACACTTGGCCCTATTTAAGCTGGGGGACATTTGAAATACACTGACCATTGCAGAACCATGATAAACCTTACACAAGTAATAAATGTTGGTAGACCTGTTTGATCAATATAAGAAATTGAGAACCTGGATTTTATGGCCAAAGTCACAAATACCAACCTACAACATAGCTGAAGATGTTAGCAGTAGATTTTCTTTGGTTCTGCTTAAGGTAGAGTCAGTTGTTTTATCATGGGTATCAAACTTTATTTTCCTCTATAGTAGACCACACAGTGACCGCAGGTTGTTTGTTCCCCCCCACCAGAGATTTGAGTTCAAATTGGTTCACTGAGGAAACACTATCCTTATGAACTAACTGTATAGCAGATGTTTCCTGGATTGACTAGTTCACTTGACTAGACTTCTCATAAGATTATTAAAGAAAGGATTGATTTAGATTGTTTATGAAAACTTTTTCAACCCTAACCTTGATTTTTCTGTATCTGTGGACTCCAGGAGAAAGATATCATATGACCCACATGGGACATTAGTATTGGTCTGTTAATTTGCAATGATATAGTATCCTGAGCCCACTCCCATACTTTGCCTTTCCCCTCCCAACTTACTGAATCAAATAAAAAGAAATGATTCTTTTTGTTTTTAGAATTGATTTCTGATTCAATTTTTCGGTTGGTTCTACAACATGCAAATACATGTCTTCTAGGTCTCTAATTTGTTGAGTGAAGATAGTCTAATATTCATGGCAGGTCTTCTAGGATCAGGTCATGCTTATAAACTCTCTCATCCCACCTCTACCCATTCATTCTTCCAAAGAAGAAGAAAACAAGGTTTTTAAAAGATTAAGTTAAACAAACAGTAGGTTCTTATGATCAGAAGGCAGGGAGACTTCTAAACCAGAAATCTAACTCAGGGAGAAGAAAAAAAACACACCAAAAAAAAGAGGAATGAAAACTTATCTTTAGTTTTCAGCTGATCTTAAGGAATTTTTCTCTTGCATTTTTTACCATTCCAAAGATAATGGGTTAAATGTTACTTTTTTAAAATTCTGTAATTCATTATCTGTTATCTCACAAATAATCTCAAGATTATCAGAATTTTTATTTTCATAACATGAGGCTTAATGCTAAATCCTGAACACATTTAAGGATGCAATGGCAATGAAAACAAATAGCAAAGGACTAGGCTCAAAGACATGAAATCTAATTTTATAAGTCACCAATCAAATGTGGCCAGGGCAAAACTTACCACAATTTTCTGTTGACCGCAAGTTCCCTAGTTGTTGAAGGACTTCGGATCTGGAACTCTTTCCACTTTTCATTGCTCCTTAATAGTGAACCCACCCCAGTTTGTAAGACTGACACACTGGTGAATCATCAGCAACATTGCTGAGTTGGTGGTGCTTGACTGTGAATATCCTCAGCCTCTGGGTTCTAGTTGTATTCCTTCCTGAGTCATGTGCCTGTTCCCATGATTGGAATATTGGGTCCTGATACCAACTTCTGGATTCATGGAAGTATGTAATATTTTATCATTCTACCTAAGATCAATGTTTGACACCATGTTGCTTCCCACTGGTTCTCTGCTTTTTGGACTTTTCAGTGCCATAAGAATGAAAAAGATAGGCTTTATTTTATAGCAACTCTTGGTGTAAGGAAGCTGGTAGGGGCACTTTTCTGTGTCTTTGGAGTTGATGCTTTTATTTTGGGAAGGGGGACTTTTGATAATTCTTGCTTATATACTCATAAGATTTGAATAGACTTTGAATAATAACCCAGGTTGTTTCTAGTATTCCCTTCATGGGAAAAAAAAAACACTAAGAAAAAAAAATAGTTTCCTGACAGTATTTAGCAGAGGAAATATTTCATGAAGAGAAAATATAATTAGAAGTTGAATTTTTAAGACAGAGAAACTCCTGGTTGCTTCATTTGAGATTGAAAGATGAATCAGGAATCTCAATAGGTCACTCAACATTCCCACCTCCAGAAGCCTAGGAAGCATCTCAGAGAAATCTCTGGGGTTCCATTAAATCTGTGTTTAAAAGCTTGTATTATACCACTGGCCATTCAATTTGTGTTCAGATATAGCTGTACACAAATGTTGTGTTTATTTAATCAAAATTGGTCTCCTAAATTCTTACCAGTCTTTTAAAACCAGAACAATAAATCGATTTCTTTGCACATCACATTTTCTTTCTGAATGAAATGAATTCCTAATAGAGGCACAAGTTTAGATACTAAAGGCTGGTCTTTAAGACATAGTATTTAGAAGAGAGTTTGTCTGGTATGAAAGCTACCTCTCTGCCTTCATATGACACTAACTGAAAATTAGAAAGCAGGAGAACAAGATGAGAAACTAAATGTGTAAAAGTAAAAAAAAAAAAAAAAAGAGTGAGAGGAGTTAGTGAATAAAAGGGAACTAAAACTGGAATTTGAGTTTGATGATCCTATCCTTCAACTTTTCTTCAACACCTGATCGTGGAGGTCTTCTCATTTCTTTCTTTCCCGTCTGGTTGCCTGCCCATGGGGTTGGAGCAGAACATCTGAAGCATTAGCGGTGAAAACTCATTCACCAGATGAAACCACTGGGGCATGAATGAGACATTCAGTTTCCCAGCCACTGACTTCTGAATCCAATGGCATACTGTGTATAAGGAAAAGAAAACATGCTTTTTAATCTTTGCTTATCAAACTGCAGTCTGGTTTATTGACATATCTATCGGGTGATTTGGTAACCTGTCTTTTCCCCCAGAACAGTGAGTTGACAACGTCAGACATCACCGTGCACATTATAGGAGCCAAATGTGGTGGCTACTACGTTATGGGGATAAAGTTACAAATATAACTCTGAGACAGTCTTTTGTTTAATAGAAAAAGAACACAGGTAAACTTTCCCCTCAACTAGAGGGCAAGACATACTAATAGCACTTCCTAAAGAATGTCAATGTGAAGTCTACGCAGCATTTCCTAATTCTGGTTCCTGGTGGGAAAGCCAGCAATTCCCTCTCCAAGGCAGGGAAGCAGAAGAATGAGGTGGTGGTGGGGGGGAGGGTCTGGCCACACTCTTCATGAAAATATGGAGGAAATCTTTCACAAGCTCATCCTTTTGTGGAATCGCTACTTTATCATCTTCAGAAATAAAGAACATGTGCTGTGAATCTCTGAAGTCAAGAGGGGTGTGGTCAAAAGATCTATGACCACTCTCACATTCCTGTGGGGGGCTTTGGTGGCAATAGGGCTGGCATCAGCATGTGATGAGCAGTGCTGAGGGAGCCCGTGGGGGAGTCCAGTGTTACCACAGAGGTCTACATGTGGGGCAGAATAGTCAGACATGAAACACTAGCTAGTTATCACACAAGACTAATCATAAAACAAAATTTTGCTTGTATGGGCCATTTGCAATGGCATAGAGGGTAACCACAGATAATGAAATGAATTTCTAATAGAGGAAGCAAGTTTAGATACTAAAGACCAGTTTTTAGGATATTTGGAAGAGAGGTTGTCTGATATAAAATCACACCATATGGGCAGCTGCCTCTCTGTCTTCATGTAATACTAAATGAAAAGTATAAAGCAAGGGAACAACATGAGAAACCAAGTGTGACTTAATGTTATATTTCAATTTATTTCAGTTCCCAGAGACAAAGAACAAAACAAACAAAACAAAAAAAGGAAACCTGCACATCAAACAAATTTCCTCATAAGCAAGTGCCCCAATATGAATTTATTCTGACCCTAAATGTAGAGTGTTTCCCATGCCCAAATCCTAGAATAAACAAGCAAGAGGGAATGTTAGCTACAATTTCTCCACCTTCAATGAATATCTTCCCTTGGAACTAGATTGCTGTTATTAATGACTGATCTTCATTTACAGCACAGTGTTGGATTGTGTAATTATTTCCTGGTATGAATTGCTTACTCACTTCTTACCCCCAATTAGTTGACCTATTGCTTCCTACATATTTTTGTTATTACTTCAATATTATGGATAAATAGCTTGTTGGTAGATAAAACTGTTCTTCAGCAATTCTGATAGATTTTTTTTCCTTTCTCTTATAAATTGCTCAATAAAACTCAGGAACATTAAAAGGGCACCAGAGGTGATTAAGTGTGATATTTTCAAACTATATTTGATTGCCTTGTGGTTCACTTTAAGATAAAAGCTCTTGTACTAGCTTAACAAACAGCAAGCTTGATTGCTTGCTATTTCGAGAGACTGGCTGAGGGCATGCTTAGGGGCTCAAATGGGATTTGTTAGTGGTAGTAGAGAGAGGGTACACATCTCCCTTTCCCTAGGAGATTATTGGTCCATTATTTTAAATTAAGGAAAATATGTTTTCACAATTCTCTATCTTCTATATTCATGTCTGTTGGGAACACAGGTAGAGAAGAAAACATGTCCACAAATGTCCATATCAACTGAAAGTTCTAAAGCACCAGTTAATGCATCTTCACCGTTGTTTGCTTCATTCTTTGCCATTCACTGTGGAAACCATTGAAGAAAAATCAAAATTATTTCCTAGCAGGTGATACCACAGTATATAACAAGATGCCATTCAGTCATACATGTTATTGTAGTTTTGAAGTAGGTTGTTTCAGATTAAAAGTGTAGAGATAGTTTGAAAGGGCATAGGGAGACAAAAAGTATTGTCTACCTGGAGGAGCGAGTCCATGAAAGATGGAAAGAGTTCAGTGATACAAAGAGGGAAGGAGAGAAAACTTGAGGTGGCAGCAAAGCGTGAGTGAATCTGTACAAGCACATCTGAATGCTGCACTGGCACAGTTAAATCATATCTACATTACTTTCTCCTTGTTCTTACTTCAAGTCCTTCTTGTGCTGGGTGAGTGAACAGGTTTCTATTTGCTGAATTCATTCTATGTAATAATAAAATAATCTTGATCTTTAATGTGAATTAAAAAAAAGGAATTGATTTTTAGCTTCAGAAATCTCAATTAATTGAGACCACTTACAATTGCCTAGCAGTCTAAGATTTAAAAAGCCCTCAGGCAAAAACGTGGAAACATTGGAAAGTGACATTGCTTTCTCTCCTCCGTCTCAGGGCATAGTGTTTCCCCTTGACCCACCACCAAATTCTATGACTTGTCAAAATCAATTAATGCTTCCTTAAATTGTGCATGAACAGAGAAGGACAAAATGAAAACTAAAGGGCAGAAGACAAGTCAGGGCTTCGTTGAAACCCTGAGTCTAACAGCAAACCAATATATCATGAAAACAAACAAGCAATAACCAGAATAACAGAAGAAGAGACATGGTGGAGAAGACTGTGAAGTGTGTGTTTTCCTCACTATTATTTTCTAGGTTTTGATCACAGTGGCAGGTGGATATAGAACCCATATTGGAAAAAAATAGAAGCATGGCTTTGTGTCTGACAGATTATAGTGAATGCAACACTCACAAACTTGCTACTATTCACTATGCATCATTATCTTTCATTCAAGAAAATTTCTTTGAAGATTTACTGTGCATCAGGTCATATGCCAGATATATTTAGAATATAAAAATAAATTGTACAGAGTCACTGTGTAGTAAGGAGACTATAACTACAATGAATTGTTTAAGACTTATGAACATAGTAGCTACGCAGACACAGAGTATAAAGAAAGAAATGGTGTATTATGTGTTACTGTTTGCAGTAGGTTGATGAGAGCATAGGTCATCCAAGCTTTATGTTGGTCAAATGAATAGGGATCAAGCACAGGATAAATAAATACATAACCAATCCTGAAAAAGACAAATGTGTTGGGAACACATCTGCAAGTGGTCAGATGGTTGAACTTGATATGTTCAAACTTACAAAGTCAAGTATAGATGGATAATTAAAAACTGTTAACATCACAATGTGAATGTCAATTATTTTGAAACTATTTCACATAGTGGAACTTTTTTTTGTTAAAGTATTTATTTTATGAGTTCTAGTGAGCAAAATCTATAATGAAAACATAACAGGATTTATGATGGAGGGGTGTTATAAACCAAAGATTCCTCTCAAACCATCCTTATTTTCTTTTCCTCATTATTATTTAGATGCACTAGCATATTTTTAAAATAAAACAAAAATTATATCTATTTACCTATCTTTCTGTTCAACCATCTTTTGATAAGGTTTTTGAAGGTCTTTATATTTTTTAAAATAATAGTTTTCGAATTATAATTCTTAACCTTTGAAACCTTTCTGTGCAAATGAAATATCAGGGACTGGATTTAGCTTAACAGACACATAACAACAGTTTTCAATTCACTGGACATTAGACAACAAGGAATAGTGTTTCCTAAGACACTGGAAACAAAGAGGAGATGAGCCTTATAATTGTCCTAGCTTACTGCCTTGAATTTTCAGGCCAGAACACCAGGGAAAGGAAATTGACACAGATCCTAGAAAAAGTCCTCAGCAAAGACAGTGTGAAGATCTGGGAAAGACAATGTAGCTAATGTTCACGTGGAGATTTGTGAAGAATTTCCCTCAAGTATTCAGTTGAATACTGATAATAAAATGTGTTTATGGAGTATACCTGAGCTCAGGGAAAGGATATCCTATAAACCAGGAAACCTAGAACTCACACAGGGCAGCAAACAGTCTGTTATCACCAGTTACACTGGAGAAATTCATAATTCATGAAGTACTATGGAAAATGCTCATGAAGTGTTGCCTCAGTAATAGGGACTGGTTTGTTCTATATGGAGGGGGAATCCAGATCCATCGAACATGCCACAGAGTCAAGACCTGAAAGGGTCAAACTGTTTTTGAGTAATATAACAGCATCCTAGAACACAGTTCAATTATACTTATAGAAATACATAAATTTCCAGCATTATAAAAAATTCACAATGTCTGGCAGTCAATCAAAAATATTCAGGCACGGAAAGGACTGCAGATATAGAACAAATGATAAGAATAATCAATCAACTGAAATCAACCAAGAAGTGACACTAATATAATGACTAGCAAAAAAGAACCTACAAAGAATTACATTCAAAATCAATTAATGACAAGGACAATATTACAAAATGTCCCAAATCAATCTTCTAGAGACGAAAATGTCTGAGATGAAAAAAAATCATACTTACAGGTTCTTTTTTTTTTTTTAAGATTTATTTGTGCATACAAGCTGGGGTGTAGGCCAGGTATGAGGGGTGAGAGGAGTCACCAGAGACAGAATGGGGAGCAGAACAGGTGTACTGACTGAAATACACTTCTGAGGGGAGCAGTGGGTGACACAAGAGAGGTCTGTTGTGCCCGTGAATCAGTTCCATGGCTGGGATCGAACTTGTGCTGCAGTGGCTGCGGATAGCTTCATGTTGAGACTTAACCCCTTGGGCCACCAGGGAGGCCCTATTTAAATATCTTTAAAGTAATTTATCAATTGAGCAAAAAGAATAGCTATGCAAGATATGAAAATGCAATTCCTATATATGAAAATGAAATGTGTGACAATAGGATAGAGTTAGCAAGGAGAGAAGTGGAAGTACTCTATTATGGTTCTGCCACTCTACTTGATTTGATACTATCACTGGAATTTAGCTTATGATATGTAAAATGAATGTATTATAAATCTTTAAGAAACAAATTAACAATATAAAAAGTTACTATCAATAAACCCAAGGTGCATTTAAAAAAAGCATAAAAATACTGAATCAAAAAGAAGCCAAAGTTTGGGGAGGAGAACAAGAAACAACAGAAAATAAATAACAAAATTATAGTTTAAAAGTAATCCTATAAATGATTACACTACATTCAAATGGTCACCAACATGAAAGCAAGAATTATTAAATTTCTTAAAAAGAAATTTCAACTATATAAAAGAAGTATAATTTAAATATAGTGACAAGAATGTGGGAAAGGAAAGATAGACACAAAGAAATCTGATGTTTATACTAATTAAAATAAAACTAGAAGATCTACATTAGTATCAGATAACATCAATTTCAAGGCTGTAAGCATAATGCCAGAAAACAAAGAATCAAACGGTTATTTGTTCCTGTGTTCAATTCATCAGGAAGGCTTAAGTCTAAACATTTGTACACCTAAATACAAAGCCTCAAAACGCAGGAAGCAAAAAATGATAAAATAACAAAAAGAAATATACAGATTTACAATAAATTGTGGAAAAGGAGATTTCAGTGCCCTTCTCTTACTGATAGTGGCCAGACAAATCAGTAAGATAAAGGTCACTTAGACAGCTGTCAATCTGCCTGATGTCACTGATATTGCTAGATTACCCAAACACTGACAGAATACACATTCTTTAAAATACCTATGAACCATTTGCCAACATAGATCATATTCTTGGCTGTAAAAGCCTTAATAAGTCTTAAAAGATTCAAGTTATCTTCTACAAACTATGAAATTAACTTAGAAATCAATAATAGAAAGCTCTCCAGAAAATTTCCCAAAATTTGAAAACTAAATAATAAAATTCTAAATAACTCAAGGCTGAATGAAGAAATCCAAATGGAATCTAGACAGCATTTGAGACTAAGTAAAAAAGAACCCTTTTTAAAAATCTGAATATCATTTAAAAAAGCAGGTAGTAATAAAATTCATATCACCAAACATCTGTTAGTAATGGTGGAAGTTCTCAAACAAATGACCACAACTTTCACCTAAAGAAAATAGAAAATGAAGAGAAATGAAATCCAAAATAAGGAAAAGAAAGAAAATAAACAAGAGCAAAATGTGAATCAATGATGTATTTTTTTAAGAAACAACGAAACATAAACAAGACTAATGCTGTTTCATAATTTCAAAAAAATCAAGAATTTGAGAAAGTCAATAGATAAACCTCTGGCTATCTTGATCAAGAGAAATAAAAGAGAGAGGCATGATTTAGACAACTAGAAATGATAGATACAGCATCACTAAGGTTCTACCGACAAGTGATAGTAATAAAAATATAAAGAAACATTTTATACCTTTCATATTAAATGGACATTTAGATAAGAAATATTCTCAACTCTATATAAAATATTTTAGCAAATGTTGAGACCAAAATTATCTTGATCCAAAAATCCAACAAAGATACTACAAACAAACAAACAGAATCTTCAGACCAATATTCTTCATGTCCATAGATGCAAAATTTTTAAACAAAATTTTAAAAATTACAAAGGTGCAAAGGCAGTTCAGTGGATAAAGTATAGTCTTTTCAGCAAAATTATGAACTTTAATCCATAACTACACACAACACATGCAAAGACTAATTCAAAGTATGCTATCATTTTAAATGTAAAATGTAGACTTATTAAATGCTAATATAAATAGGAGAAAAATCCTTGTGATTTAAGGTTAGATAACAAATTATTAGCTAGGACATCAAAGTACAATCCATAAAAGAATAAACTGACAAATTGGACTTGAAGAAAATTTGAATTATTCTTTAAGTCACCATTAAGAAGGTTTAAAGACATGCCACAGAGAGGAGTAAATGTCTTTCTAAGTCCTGTTCCTGAGAAAGCACTCACATCCAGAATTCTCAAAATTCCTCAGTAAGAAAACTCAATAAAAGTGGACAAAATTTGGATATTTCATCAAAGAAGTTTTGAAAAATTAGAGATGTTCATCGTATTTCTCATTGGAGGAATGCAAACTGAAACTAGAATGGGGTAATGCTACGTACCTGTAGAAAGACTAGAGTTAAGAAGACTGACCTTTTTTTTTTTTTTTTTTTGATTGATTCCTGCACTGTTCACAATAGCAAAGGTATGGAAGCAACCCAGATGTCCAAAAATAGATGATTGGATCAAGAAGATGTGGTACATATACCCAATGGAATACTATTTAGCATGGAAAGAAGATAAACACATGCAATTTGCAGCGACATGGATGGAATTAGAGGGGATCATACTCAGTGAAATAAGCCAGAAAGAAAGAGAAAAATATTGAATGGTTTCACTTATAACAGGACTATAGGGAGGCCCGGGTGGGAGAGAGACAATCAGTG